>CAUYQG010202668.1:0-10479 GCA_963574415.1 Tarsius wallacei | reverse complement strand
TCTTATCAACAAGGGTGCCTGAATGAAGCATATTTGTATACCTAACCCTTAACTGTACCCCACAATACCATAATAAAAAATATTGATTATAAAAAAACAAAACATAATAATAATAATAATGTCTGCCATTTACCTTCTAATGATAAAGAATGAACTGTAAAGGATATTTTCAGACATGAATAAGTTGGGGAGTTAGAAATGTGTTGCTTGGCTAGTCTTTTACTTATTTTTAAACCTTTCAGATTAACATCAAATAACCCACCTGCTCTTTTTCTTTTTTTGGAGGGCTGCATCAACAAAGATTCAGTTGATCCTGCTACAGAATCCTGTGGCCATGATCCAGCAGAGGATGGCAGTTGAGTGATGATGGAGATGTTCCTTCACGCCCTTCCCAAGACATGTTAGACAAATAGACCTTTATGTTTATCTCTTTGAAACCTGGACTCTTAAATGAACATGAAATTATTATTGAATGTTACGGTTTCCCGTCTTGATTTTTTTGATAAACATAATGTTTCCGAAACAGACATCGTATATAGAATCTTCTCTTTTTTATGATGTATTAAAACTGTCAATTAGACTCTATTTTTAGTTTAGCTGCCTTCTAAAGAGATTGGATGGCTTCTAAAGAGATACAGCAGAACTTTATTTCAGTTGTCACCCAAAATGAATTATAATTAGAAGTATAGCTAGAAAGGACCCCAAACTTTAGTCTCATTTATGTTGTTCTATTGCTACATAAAGAGTTTTTCCTGTTAGAGTACTTGGAAAAAATCCCACCTACAGACCATATGCTTTTCATAATGATTTGCATACATTTAATACATTCATGTAAGCTTTGTACAGCTTGGTGCTTCTCTTCCATAATTAAGGTAAAACATTCCAATTTCGTCATGACACATTAAAACATATTGTTTATTAGCATATCTAGAAATACCTAGTTTTGGAGGTTGAATTTTGACCTTCATTCTTAGAGATGCCTTTCCTTTTGATTTCTACCTTCCACTGAAATTCTGAAAGTCTTGTCTTAAAAGTTGATCAGAGCCGGGCTCAGTGGCTCAGCCTGTAATCCCGTGCTTTGGGAGACTGAGGTGAATGGATTGCCTGAGCCCGCGGGTTCGAGACCCGCCTGGGCAACTTGTCGAGACCTCGTCCCTACAATAAATCAAAAATTAGCCGGGCATGGTAGCGCACGCCTGTAGTTCCAGCTACTTGGAAGGCTGAGGCGGAAGGATTGCTGGAGCCCAGCAGGTCGAGGCTGTGGTGGCCGGGAGCAGCGGCCAGGAGCGGCCACTGCGCTCCAGTCTGGGCGACGGAGTGAGACTCCAACTCAAAAAAAAGAAAAAAGGTTGATCAGTTTATGATGGGCTTATTCTTTGAAGAAGTTTAAATTAGCATTTGCATGTATAATATGAAAACAAAAGAGCTTCTTACTCAACCCACAAAACTATAACAGTTAACTTTTCCTTACCAGTCAATTTACACAGAAGAGGTCGCTCCATGCCTACTAGATTGGCCCTGCTTCTGTTTGCTCTTGAGCAGGGTAAGTGTTGCAGGAACAGCACAGGGGAAAACAGGCCAGAGCTTGAGCCCTTGCCTGGCAGCCCATGCCTTTGGGCCACAGAGTCTTCAGAAGCCAGTGCTGTCCCTGCCCTTCATAGTTGTGTCTTCTGATAAGTGAATGTGATTGTTTCACTTGGTAAGTCAGCTCACGCTCTGGTGTTCTTTAGGGAAATTGGCCACTTCTCAAACTTGGGATGAAAAAAGAAATAGAAGAAAATGATGGTTACAGTAACCTTTTGTCTTTATATAGCTTGTAACAAACTAACTTACTTTTCTTTTTTTGTTTTTTGCTTAGTTTTAGGCAAATTCTTCTTTCTCCTTTGAAGTTTTATAGCTTGTTATAAATGCATCCTGATAATGATTAAGAAATCAACCTTTTTATCTTGATGATTGCTGGGCCCTGATTCTCCAATCCCAGTAGCTGAGGTTTCCTTTCAAATAGTGACTTTCCGGATGGTAATTCTCCCTTAAGGTGTCAGAACCGTGTTCATATGCTGCCTTCGACAGTTCTCAGGAATTTCTAATATTAGGAGTTCCATGCAAATATGCCTGTTTTGTAAATAGAGAACCCTCATATTCTACTTTAACTTGATAGTTAAGTGAGTTCTGAAGCCTTAGTATGTGTGTGGGTCAAGTTGTGTGGTATTTTCGCTCTTGGTGAAAATCAGATTTTTTAAAAAAATCAGTATATTGTTCATCAGTGATCCTCTGTGGTGATGAAACTTTTGTACTTAGAAATGATACATGTCGCTGTCAGGGTCACTCTGCAATGGTGTGTGTGTATCGGAAGCCTTATGTTCTTTAATAACACAAGCCCTTCTTGTCCGTTGTTTCTGGATGTTATCCGGAGTTGCTTATTTGCCTTAGCACACATTTGGCAGAGTTCGTATTATACTAGGGTTGATCTGAAGCCAGTGCTTGTCCTAGACGGGTCTGTAAAGCCTTTTATAGAGTCCCGTCTTCTGGTAAGTAGATGAGTTAGTGCATCAGAGACGACTCCTGCTGCTGAATGGGAGCCGTGGGGTTCAGCAGGTGACCACCGCCCCCCGAGGTGGCTTCACCCAGTTTAACCATGTCGCTCAAGTGTATTAACTTTTTGTATTAACGACTATAATAAGTAGTAATAAAAATGTATATAATAGGCATCAATGTTTATGTAAACATTACCCAAAAAGTGGTATTTTCTTGGGTCAAAGGTCAAAATTTATGAAAAACAAGATGCTATACAAATAGAATAGTTTTGCAGTTAAATGACATTTCATTAAAATTCACAAGATAAATTTAATTCAAGTTGAAATTTTCTTTCAACTGAATTTATAATTAACTATGAATTTACTTGTTTTTAATCACTAGTATTTAAATCGGGTATCTTTTTTAAGTAAAAACAATAAATAAACTGTGTACATGTAAAACCTGAGAAGTTGTCTTTTACTGTGCCAGCAAATCTTTATTCTGAATATGACATGTGTCTTAACTCATTTTAAACTATTTTTGTGATCTATTGGAGGGTACCCGTAGGAAGCTAACGTTGCCTTTCTCAGCCACACTTTGTGTTTGCCTTGCCAGAGGGGTCTAAGCTCCTACTGTGGAAGATGAAGATACAGGCATTTTCAAATTCACTTGTTTACTTAATCCTCACTTCAGCACTGTGAAGAATTTATTGGGTCCTGAATATATGTGTATATTTTTAGTACTTGATCATTTTAGTGCCAAATGTATAAAATTCAGTTATCAGAATTACTCTTACAGGTTGTGCAGGGTGAAAACTGTTTCCCAAAGTCTGGTTGGGTAACTGGTGGCAGCAAAATCTAGAAATTAAAGTATGGAGCCAGCAGGACTTTTTAAAGTTTACACCTTTAGATCATTTGCACCTTTCTGTAACAAAAATAGTGACGATAGCAAGAAGAAAAACAGCTGAGTATTGATTGAGTGGATACTGTGGCAAGTACAGGTCTGAGTGCTTTACAAGAATTAGCTCATTTAACCCTCACACCTGCCGTGTGAATTAATCGCTATCACTGCCCTCTTTACAGGGAGGGAAGCTGAGGCAGAGGGACTCAAATAACCTGGGCTAAGCTTTACAGCTGGTATGTGTGGAGGATTTTCCCCCATCTGTAAGAATGACTGCTTAATATTGTTGAAGCAAGTGGGGATTTTAGAATTATACTGCAGTGGAATTCCACTTTGAGGCTCTTTCTGGCGTTATACACATAAAATAGTTCTATGATGCCAAAGTTCTGTTTTAGAGAACTGGTATTGGTTTGACTTCAACACGGAGAGACACACCACAGTGTTTATCTTCACTCAGCTTAATGTCAACATGTTTATGAGACTCTGCCTCCATTCTTCAGGTTCAAAACATCTTTCCCTACAGATTGTTGATGTCTTGAGTAAGGTAAGTTGTTTCAAACCTGAACTCTGTAAGAGATCTGTGGTGTTTGTTACAAGAACAGTACAAGTTGCATGTTGCTGGTGGTGGGTCCATAGCCGGTTTCCCCAGGTGTCCCCAGGGTTCTCCTAAACAGAGTAGCGCTCCCACGAGCGTGGGTCTGGAGGAGCCACACAAAGCTCTTAGGAGTTCACACTGGGTTCTATACATAAACTCCATCGTGTAGATGTAGGAACGGAATATAAGTTAGTATTTACACACACACGTGGTTTCAAAAATCAATAAACCAGGCTATGCCACAATCTTAACTCTTGCCTCAGCATTCTCTAAGAAACATGTGGGTGTTTCTTCCCAGTGTAATGAATGTGATCCTTGAACTCACAGAAACAGATCAGCATGAGAAGATTGAAGTTTTCAAGTTCAATACTTCGGTTAGCTGAGAAAGAATCGAAGCATGTGAACTTCCCCCAGCAGAAACTAGGCAGGATTCAGACTGTTCCCAATACTTCATCTTTGGACTGACATCACATCCTTCACTTAGAGCGTTTTCTAAGCTGAGATACTGTTTTGTTTTTGTTAACAACTTAAGTTGCGTTTTTTTGTTGTTGTTTTTGAGTTGGAGTCTCACTCCGTCGCCCAGACCGGAGTGCAGTGGCCGCTCCCGGCCACCGCAGCCTCGACCCGCTGGGCTCTGATGATCCTTCCGCCTCAGCCTTCCAAGTAGCTGGAACTACAGGCGCGCGCTACCACGCCCGGCTGATTTTTGATTTATTGTAGAGATGAGGTCTCGCCAAGCACTTTTTAGAACTTCACTGCTCCTTGTTTCCAAATATTCTCCCTATTGACACCTCAGATCCTCTAGCTGATTCTCCTAAAATCCCACCTTTTAAGACTGAGAAGAGTTTGTTTTCCTTAACAATTAACAAACACCTCCCTTCTACAGATGCATTCTTATCTAAAAAGTTCAGAAACTGTCTCACTAATATGATGGACCTACAATCAGACAAGAAAAATTGTGATGACAGCTAAGGTCGATGAGTCCTTATTATGTGCCGGATGTTAACTAAACACTTTACATGCATGGTCTCATTTAGTCCTCACCACAGCTGCATAAATATTTCATAAGCATACCAAGGCACCTCATTTGTAAGATAATTCTGAAAAATGTTACATAATTTGTCTACTAAGTGTCAGAGTCAGGACATTAGTCCCATTTCCAAGGCCCAAGGCTATACTATTCTGCCTCTAAATTCTTGGCTTAAAACTCAACCAAGATGAATTAGACACATATTAAATAGGAGTTATAATATCTTATGGATGGCTGCAAAGACACATAAAGTTAAATATTATACATAATATCTAGCATAAGAGTTATTAAAAATTAGGATATTGCATATCTGAAATTGAGCCCATACAAATGTAACTTTAAACACTCCTTTTCAGGAACATCTATATTTGAAGAACAAGGCAAGTTTTACTCTATTTTCCAGTCATGATTTTGTTAATGTAATAATTACTTCCAACAAGCTACACAAAAGGCTGTCAAATAGCTCCCAATAATGCATGAACAATTTCTAGAAGAGGTAAAATATTCCAATAGGTTTAGATCCACAGAGAAACAGTTTCCTATGACATAATTCTGAAAAAGATTAAAAGGATTGAAGTCCAATAGATGGATGAACACAGACTTAATTAAGGTGAATCATGCCTTTGTGATATTCTTTGGAAAAAAGCCTTCTATCTTCACAAAAAAGTAGCATCTTTTTTAGGCAGGCAAACTATTGACAAACTTTGGTTAGCTAATCCATAGACTCACATTAACATACAGAACATGAAGTGCATTTTCCTTTGGGCAAGGAGAGGAGAATCTATTGCACATGTCATCTGTTTCTGTGAATACTGAAGATTACGATTATGTTTTGATGTTAATCCAACTACTGCAAATTTCTCATTGCAAAGCACACTGTGAAAACGTGACAGAATAAATCTTTTTAAGTTGAATTCAACACTATTGAAAAGAGTTGATGTTTTCAAATACTATTACAAAGCCTCTGAACAACAAGGATAACTCTCTAAATGAAGCCGCTTTCTGTAATGACCTATTTGATATGAAAGACGAATAGCCAGGATAAAATCAAATTCTGCAGGTCTACTATATTGTGTGTTTGTGTGTGTGTGTGTGTGTGTGTGAGTGTGTTCTGCATTTTTAGGAACAATCACCTCCAATGCTTTGATGTCCTCATAAGCAAACTGCACAGTGGGAACTCCAAGATGGTTGATGAAATAATCAGCATCACCTTGTATGTGTACAGAACTGACATTGGTTTCTGGGCACTGAGCTCTTCTGATGCAGTTGAAATTATTTTTCTGAAAAACATAATTTAAATTGTTAACACAGCTATGCTTCCCAGGTCATCCCAAAACCAGAGCTACTCAAAGCACAATTTATATCAGCAGCATCAATGTCACCCTGGAGCTTACTCCAAACGCAAATGCTTCGACTCCACCTTGTCCTACCTAGTGGAGATATCTGGGGGTGGAGTCCAAGCACTCCTGTTGTCACACTCTTTTTGAAGGTGACACTCAATGATGCATGACTGCACTGGCTGGAATCAAGTTTTGCTTGCTGTTGTTGCTTCGAAAGCATATTTGTCATAGGTTTCATAGGTTTATTTTAAACTCTAGTGATTCCTTAATTTGACAATTTTTGTTGTTGTTGTTGTTGTTGAGTTGGAGTTTCACTCCATCACCCCGGTTGGAGTACAATGGCATGCTCATGGCCACCCCAGACACGACCTGCTGGGCTCAGGTGATCCTTCCGCCTCAGTCTTCCAAGTAGCTGGAACTGTAGGCACGTGTCACCATGCCCGGCTAATTTTTATTTCTTTATTTACTTATTGTAGAGAAGGGGTCTCACCAAGTTGCCCAGGTTGGTCTTGAAACCGCGGGCTCAGGCAATTCACTCGCCTCAGCCTCCCAAAGTGCTGAGATGACAGGCTGAGCCATCGAGCCCAGTCTAATTTGACAATTTTTTAAAGAATATTGAGTCTCTAAAAAGGTGTAAGGCTTTGTCTTTTATTAAGGTTTCCCATAAGTTGAAAGGATGGCTCGATAGGATATAATTCTGTTCTTACAATGTTTATCAAAAACCAGAGAAGGAATTGTCTCCATTTATTCCTAAAAGCATATTCTGAGATGTATTAAGAGCTTAATGCCAACAGCTACAGTGGGCCATAGAGATCCTCACTGACAAGTGCAATCTCTGCGGAAATACAAGATGACAAACCATTATTTCTTTTTTTTTTTTTGAGTTGGAGTCTCACTCTTGCCCGGACTGGAGTGCAGTGGCCGCTCCTGGCCACCGCAGCCTCGACCTGCTGGGCTCTGGCGATCCTTCCGCCTCAGCCTTCCAAGTAGCTGAAACTACAGGCGCGCGCTACCACGCCCAGCTAATTTTTGATTTATTGTAGAGATGAAGGCTCGCCAAGTTGCCCAGGCAGGTCTCGAACCCGCAGGCTCAGGCAATCCACTCACCTCAGCCTCCCCAAGCGAGGGATTACAGGCTGAGCCACCAAGCCCAGCTTATTTCTTAAACTAAGAGTTGTTTAGCATACAAAACAAATGCCAGTAGCTTTACAAAAATAAAACAAAGCATAATTTAAAAATAAAAATAAGCAAATTGAGGTTTTTATAATTACTATGGATTAAAGTGTCTTCTTTAATAAATTTTCCAAAAAACTAGAGCCTTTCTGAGATGCAGTTCTCTCAGCTATGAAATGTGGATGAATACCAATCTCCCAGGCAGTTGTGGAAGAGTGAGGCAGTAAGCATAAGGCAGAAACATGTTTGCCATGGACTCAAGAAATCTCAATTTTTCAACTCTTATACTGCTTTGGCAATGATAAAATCTTAAAAATACTTTTAAATTTCAAAAATACTTTTCACTATGTGAAATAAAACTGTAAAATAACTCTAGCTCTCCAGACGAGATGAGCTCCCTATAGATAAAGACTATCTAAATGACATGGCAGAGTGAGAAAGAGTGGCCATGCACCCTGGGTTCTCGAAGAAAACAGCTCCACACATATCCTGCTCTTCAATGCTGAGCCACAACTGTTCCTATAACCAGAGCCAGGATAAAATGCAGTCGGAAACTGTAGCCCACCAGCCCTTTGAAAGAAAGGTCTCACAAAGAATTCCAGTAACCACTCAATCAGGGTTCAACTATTTCTGTTAATTAGAACTGAACAAGATTGAATCCTTCATTTGCATAAGTGGACCTGATTGAGAACCATGCTGAGACCTTTCCCTAAGTCAGACCCTCCCTTTGTTCTTTGAAGAGCATACATTCATTTGTACTGAAGAGTGTGACACCTCTAAATCCACACATAGTGTTTTTGTAGAAAATAAAGGTCTCCCTTTTTCCTGCCCAGATCATCTGGTCTTTTTTTAGTGCCTATAAAAGACTTGAAAATATGCAATATAATATTAAGAAAATAAATGATTCCAACATTTTTCAACTACAGTGCTAGACTTTCCAAACATGTAATAATGTTTCAGTACCTACTCAATTTTTTGAGGACCTAACAGAAAGATCTTTGCAACAAAATTAAAATAAATTAAAATGGAAAGCCAGCGTGTTTGTTTACAAACAAGGCAGGGTTTCAGTTTCATGTTATTTACAAATATCTTGGGTAATTAAGTACTTTGAGAATAGAAAGAGAAATAATATTTTTCCACACAGTCTAATCAGTAGCAACTGAATGCTCTTTTATGGAGACTCCCACCAATTTGCTTATTTTCAAAGCATAATTTTCTGAAAAGGGAGTTAGTTTTTTTTCACTTTCTGATACAAGACTTCTGGAGGTTTTATAACAACCTAGCACAGTTTAGGTAAGGTCTTGAATATTCTCAAAGACAAGTTACTTTTAAGTACTGGATCATGAAAAACAAACTGCTTTAATCGTGTGAAAAATTCCAGACATTTTTGAGAGATCCAATTGTTGAAACCTGGCTCCTCTGAAGATATTGGTTTAGCCAGAATCATTTTTTTTCTAGTTGAATTTGAATGCCATTCACTAACACTAGTCTGGAATGTCTCAACATTCCAGGTTGTGCCACTCATTCAAATTTACTGAATTGGACCAGAGGTCTAGATTGTTGCACTATTTTAGGTCATTCATGAGGGCTTGATAAAATCTGGTCTTTACTGTTCCCAGATGCCTAGCTAATAAAACATTATTTCTTGTGTAGTCTACTTTAGCTTTATTGAAGTGACATCTTTGTCTTTTTAAGACAGTATGTGCATCCTACTCAATATCAATGAAAATATAAGTTTGGCTTTCCTTTCATTTTATAAACATAACTCTGAATATCCACCCCAACTCTCAGTCACACTCCTTAGATAGAAATCTTTCTCAATAGAAGAATAACATGGATCAAAAATTAACAATTTCAGATAAGTGTAGTGGCTCACACCTGCAATCCCAGCACTTTAGCAGACTGAGGCGAGAGGACTGCTTGAGCCCAGGAATATGAGAGACTAGACTAGGCAACAAGCAAGTCCTCATCTCTACAAAAATATTTTTTTTAATAGCCAGATATGGTGGCATGTGCCTGTAGACCCAGCTTCTCGGGAGGCTGAGGTGGGACGATCACTTGAACCCAGGAAGTTGAGGCTGTGATGGGTTGTGATCTTGCCACTGCACTCCAACTCGAGTGACAGAGACTCAAACTCACAAAAAATTTTTAAAAGTAACAATTTCAAATTCCACATATGTGCTTGTCAATTTTTAAAAAAATAAACATTGTATTTAAGTTTAATTTTTAAAATATTTTTTCATTAGTTGTCATTAGTTTTAGCTACCCTGTGATAAAAGGTGTTAGCATCTCATATATGCAAAGTTCTAAGACTACACAAATGACCTAACTCCAATCATTCTTTGCAATCTTTTTTTTTCCCCCTGAGATGGGAATCTGCTAATGTTGTCCAGGCTGGCCTTGAACTCCTGGACTCAAGTGATCCTCGTATCTCAGCCTCCTGAGTAGCTGGGAGTACCATGCTTAGCTTGCAATCTTTGTTTACTCTAAAGGCTACACAGAGCATAACTCTGGTTTAGCCTCAGACTTTTGTTTTTGAAGCCAGTATTAATAGGCAAAATCTGGTCTTTACTGTTCTTTAGGAAAATCAAAAAAATACCCAGTTTTTAAGATTACATTCCCCAAAGCACTTCTGCATTCTTTCCCTAATCGAGTTTGCTCTATCTCATTTATTTTTTGAAAGTCTATCTTTTCCCTAAAGGTTTGTTTTGCCACCTCTACCATATACAAACTCCTTTTGTAAGCAACTAAGATGGCAACAGAGTGAACATCATCTGGCAATGTTTTTTTTTTTTTTTTGAGTTGGCGTCTCACTCCGTCGCCCAGACTGGAGTGCAGTGGCCGCTTCCGGCCACCGCAGCCTCGACCTGCTGGGCTCCGGCGATCCTTCCGCCTCAGCCTTCCAGGTAGCTGGAATTACAGGCACG
>CAUYQG010202655.1:0-17264 GCA_963574415.1 Tarsius wallacei | reverse complement strand
GCTATAAAGGCATAAACATTTTTTTTTTTGAGTTGGAGTCTCACTCTGTCGCCCAGACTGGAGTGCAGTGGCCGCTCCCGGCCACCGCAGCCTCGACCTCCTGGGCTCCGGCGATCCTTCCGCCTCAGCCTTCCGAGTAGCCGGAATTACAGGCATGCGCTACCACGCCCGGCTGATTTTTTTTGATTTATTGTAGAGATGAGGTCTCACCAAGTTGCCCAGGCGGGTCTCGAACCCGCGGGCTCAGGCAATCCACTCACCTCAGCCTTCCAAAGCGTGGGATTACAGGCTGAGCCACCGAGCCCGGCTGGCTTAAACATTTTAAAAAGGGACTTAAAATTAAGTTTTTTCTCTTTTCAAAAATGTAGAAAATACATCTTTATATTAGCAAATTAGTTTAGAAAAAATATATGTAAGCAAAATGAAGAAAAATAAATACCTTAATTCTACCATTCAAAGCTAATATACTTTTCCATGGAGAAATAGCATTTTGTTGTATAAATATACCATAATTCATTTTGCTTGTATGCTTTTGTAATTTAGATTACTTTCAATTTTCCAATTTTAAAAGTAGAACTTTAATGAGTATACTGATATCTAAACATTTGCTTAAATTTGTAATCATTTCCTTATGACAAATTTATAGAAGTAAATTTCTAGGTCAAAGTGTAGGCATACTTTAAAGGATTTTTTATGAATATTGACAAAGCTTCCAAAATTCATAAACCAATTTAATATCTCTCATGCAATGAAAGTAGTCTTTCTCTTGAACACAGATATTATGATTACATTTTATTATTTGCTTATTTGCTAGGTGAAAGTTATAATTTAAGTTACTTTAATTTGCCTTTAATTACTGATATTGAAACATTCTAATGCATATTATTCATGTGATTTCTTCCTTTTTGAGTTATTTCCTTTGCCCATAAAAGTCATATATTGGGTTTTTTCCTTCTTAACAATTCTTTATACATTTGCTGCCAATATACATTTTAAATCTGTGTTATTTTACTATTTTTGTGGTGTTTTTGATATAAAGAAGTGTAAAGCCTGGACAACAAAGTGAGACAACCACCACCCCCAGCCCCATCTACCTCTACAAAATATTTTTTTTCATTAGCTAGGTGTGTTGGTGCACACCTGTAGTCCCTGCAGCTTGGCAGACAAAGGTGAGAAGATTGAGGTTATAGTGAGCTATGACCTCACCACCACGTGGTCAAGTCTATCCCCTTTCTCTTTTCTTATTTCTGAATTTGTTGTCAAATTCAAAAGATCTAGCATACTCGTTCCGTTCTTAAGGATTTGGCATTAAATGTATTTGATCCATTTAGAATTTATTTTGGTATGTGACAGTGGTTTTACCCTATACATTTTGTAAACAGCTATCCAGTTGTCCCAATACAACTTAGCAAAATTTCATCCCTTTTCAATTCCCCCATTTAATTGCATACCAAATTTGTATAGATGAAATAGATCCAATTGAGGATTTTTAATTTTTTTAAGTCAGGAATCCATTCAATAGTATGCACATTATTTTAGCTTTATTGGACTATGTTATCTGGCATGGTATGGTGAGGCCCTCAGGATTGGCTTGTTTTATTTCATTCAAATAAAAATTGTGCTAGTCTTATGCATTTCTCTTTTATCGTTTTCCATATATTATGAAAATGTTCAACCACATATAAAGGCATATAGAATAATAAACACCCATATGCCTACCACCCAGCTTAAGACTTTTTAGCATTAGCAATATAATTAATGCCTTTGTATATCCTTCCCCAATGACTTCCCACAATAAAAAAAGAGCTCCAAAAAGGGTACCTGATCTCAAACCAGGCAAAGTGGGGACCAAAGGGAGGCCCAAACTTTACCTGTATGATGTCCACTTACATATCTAATCCTGAATTGTATCCCATATCTTTAAAATAAAATATTTAAAAAAGAGCTTACCACTGTCCTGTCACTGTACTTGAAATATATAATTCTCTTGAGTTTATTTATACCCGACGACATATGTGTGTATTTCAAAACTATACACAATTGTTTCACATTTTTAAAAACTTTTTATAAATAAAATGGTGCACACAGAAACAAAGACCCGAGTATCACATGTTCTCACTCATAAGCGAACCTTGAACAACTATCGTAAGACTATAAGAAAGGGATTGGCAGTAGTGGGAAACTGTCAGGGGAGGGAGGGGCACATCTCATCAACAAGAGTACCTGCATAATGAATGTTTGTATGCCTGACCCTGAATTGTACCCCACATAATTAAAATTAAAAAATGTTTAAAAATCACACCAAAAATCAATAAAATAGTGCAAATATTATGTTTCCAGTTTTTTCATTGTTGTTCAATATTATGTTTGTGAAGTTTATGGAATTGATATATGTAGCTCTAGGTCCTTCATTTTCATTGCTCTACGATATTCCATTGTATGAATGGAATGTATTGTCTAAGTTATTTATTCATTGCTTTGTAGATGAGTTTTTGTTAATATGTGGTTTATTCTGCTGTGAGCATTCTTGTCCTTGTCTCCATATATACCTGGAAGAATTTTTCAAACATATATGCTTAAGAATAAAATTGCTGGCTTGTAGGATGTGTAGATCTTCAATGTTATGCTAGGCGTTGACCAATTGCTTCCCAAAGTGATTGTACATTTATCTTCCTACAAGCAAAGATTTCACTACTCCACAGTCTAATCAACTTTTAGTGTTTTCAGGCTTTTAAACTATTTTCAATTTGATCAATTTATTCTTTTAAACAGACTGTAGAATTCTGTTGTCAAGTTCTAAAAATGCAACTTGTTGAGATTTTTAATAGAGTGTTTAACTTCATATATTAATTTGGAAGGATTAGCACCTGCATACCATGAGTTCTTCCCATCTCAGATTATTTTTCTTTCCAGTATTTTTTTTTTTTGGCCTCTTCATAAAGTTTTGCACTTTTTCATAGACTTGAACATTTAAGTTAATTCATATGCATTGTATATTTTGTTGCTATTGTGAATGAACTCTTTTTTCAAAAGGGTGATGTTTTAAAGCCAAAAATTTACTTTATTCTTGTATTGACTTTGAATTTAAGTAGATTAGTGTCCCCAAAAGATGGAAAATATGTTAAGAACAAATAGCTGAGCACATCCATAGCATTATCTAAAATGTCAAATAAAAGGTCAGCACTGAAATTAAATTTCAGCACCATTATGAACACGGCTGGTCCCCTTCATTTGATCTGCCCCACTCTCCAGAAGCCCTATTTTTTTTTTTAAAAAAAAGTCACTGTTCAACAGCATCTTCTAACAGGCTAGAAAATACAAGGTGATCTAGAATTCATCACACAGAGCAGTGGGAAAAGGGTGAGCAGCTAAGACCCTCCTCCCCAGACCCCTTAGCACCACCTTACAACACCTAACTGTGCTTCCCCAGCGGTGCTTAACCTTCAGCTTTAACAATAAGCTCAAAACTCAAGGATACAGCAGAACTTGAGTAAGAATGGGAGCGTCTAGCTCAGTGCCCCTCCCTTTCTGTCTGAGTGCTCACCTCTTCTTCAGTAGGGATTATCAAGCACCTATGATGCGCAGAGGACTGGATCCAATACTGTTAGGGTAAGAGAGGGAATATGAATAGAACCTAAGACATAGCTCCTGTCCTCAAGGAACATACGATCTGGCTGGAAAGACGATCCATAAACACACAGAATTATTAAACCATTCAGTGCCTCTAGAGAGTAGTCTCATTTTTTTTTCCTGTACTACTTTCAGTTACACACAATTACAGATGAGAGAGAGAAAGTGGCAGAGGTATATAAAATATTTGGGTCACTTTAGTTTCTATGTCACTCTTGGAACTGGAACGATAGAAAATATTATTTTTCTATATCCAACTGGATAGAGAAAGTAATATAATGTGGCTGTGTCTCAACAGTGACAGTCAGTTGCAAAGGGCACCATTATCTCCCTTTCAGCCCTGGGTGTGTCTCTCCTGCAAGCACCACTCACTGTCCCTCCCTTCTCACTCGGTTCCCTGGCTGTGGTTGTATTGGACCATAGCACATTCTTCCCCAAAGACATTGCATCCCCAGCTCTATTTAAGCAATCTCCAGTGTAAAACAGTAAACTGCTTCTCAGATCTATGAAAGGAGTTTAAAAAAAAGTCCAGAATCTGGTGTACCTGGGATTAATTTTATCTCTGTTAAAAAAAAAAAATCCTCCATCCAACCCACTGCTTTGGAATGACACTTGGACTGGGAGTAACATCCAGTGAGAAAGAGATTAGTCTGTTCATTTGTCTTGCATTATGGTACACATCATTAAAGATCAAAATACAAAAGATATATACACAGTCTTGAAGATTAAAAGTAAATTGCAAGCTATTTTAATTCTTCAGCAGGAATTAATAGTATCACATTGCTTAATCTTTTGTAGAGGGTTTACAGAGTAGTTTCATAAATATGATCTCCTTTAATTCCCATAACAACCCAGTCGGGTAGGCTGAGAAGGTAATATTATTCCCATCAAATCCATACACCTTAAGGCTAGAAGAAACTTGAAGGCCTATCCTGCAGATAAGAAAATAGGTTTAGAGCAGTTAACTGAGGGTCACACAGCTGATAGTGACGGGACTACAAAACCTAATTCTGACACCCAGACTTTGCCTTTCTACCATACCATGACGCCTCATCTATCTCAAGCAAGGAAAGGTGAAAGTGGCCATTTAGTCTGCAAGTGACAACAGGGAAGGAGACAAAGAAGGAACAAAAAGCGGGAAGGAGGGAAGGAGGAAGGGAGGAAGGAAATAAAGGAGATGCGTTCAAGGCAGTTGTCGAATGTCTGTTTTATAATCAGTTGAGATGAGATTCCCCACATTCAAGGTTATGGAAATGTGAGGTATAGACTGCTTTATGCCTTCTATGGTTCATGCACCAATATTGCAGCTGAAAGAGAAATGAACAGCCCCTTGTTCAGCTTGCTCAACCTCAAGGGAAAATAGGTTCCCAGACAATGCATCCCACCTGGTCTTTCTCATGAAATGTCTAGGTCTGGAATTCCAGAGTCTCTGAGAAGGAAGGTCATTTCTCAGGATAACTATGATGCTTAGGGCCCAAACTGAATTCAAAATCTTAAAACCCCATTAGAACAAATTCCACTCAGGATGGAACTAAGTTATACAGTTCTGCCCCAGAATCAAAGTCATGGTATATTTCCAGAGCAAGGATAACTTTCCAGCCCCAGCCTCCTCCTCATACAATCTTTGTGTGAGCCCATCAGATGTACGGAAAAGGCGAGAGACACAGTGAAAACTAAGCTGGGAAGGGAGCAGGGCAGGCGACCTTTGTGTCTGCTTTCATAGTAGACAACTGGTAGAGGAGATGCAAGTTGCCCACGGATTCTAACCCTAGCCCTCCCCTGTTAGGTGGGGTAGTGTGCGGCAGCCTAGCTAAGCTCTTTACTTGGCAAGCCACCAGTCATTTTGGACAGACGACTGGGTCACCATGCCCCCCTGACATTAACGCTGTTCAGACACCGGAGCAAGTAAGACAGGAATTTAATCCAAAGATTGGTTTTGGAGAACCACACTCAGACTGGAAGGCTGGGCCTCTGAAAAAAATCTGTCTCGCCAGCTGGCCAAAATAAATACATGCAAAAAGAAAAGAAAAGGAGAGAAAAGCAGATTATGAATAGTTTTTCCAGACATGCAACTCTAAACCTAAGTCCAGATATGCACTTTAGAAAAAAAAAGAAAAAAGCGCCCTAGTATTTTTGAACTATTTCATCTCTGGAAACAATCTTGTTTTACTTTTAACTTGCTTTGAATCAGAAAACTGACATAGAGGGAGTGCAAGGAACATATATGCATTTAGGTAGAAGTTTATAATTCTGAACATTAAAATGCATGAAGACAAGATTAAAAGGCACACTGATAATTACTGATAGGAAAAAAAACACATTCCCTATCCTGGCTGTTAGCATTGACATTTTGTTGTGAAATGCTGGGATCCAAGTCTGCATTTTAAGCCTTTTTTTTTTTTAAGGGTCAATTTTTTTCCCCAAATACAAATTTCAACAAACATGCATAAGATGCCTACTATGAGCTGGGCACTCCATCAGAAATTCTTGGTTTTTATGAAGAAGAGAAGAAAAGACAAAAGGTGAAATTTCTCAAGGAAAATTAAAGTCTGAAAGAGACTTGAGTGTTTGCAATGCTGATCTTCACGAAACTTAGAAAAGTGCATATCGAATGTGAAGAGGTTTTTATACTCCCATTAAGAAGAGATGGGTATTGTTTTGTTTCTGCTTATAATGAACATGGCCACTTTATTGTATTCTGAAAATGATAGTATGCACTGGGTATTTTCAATCTCACAGTCTCAAATAAAGACAACGCCAGTGAAACAGAACTATTATACCAAAGGGAGGCCCAAGCTTTACCTGTACGATGACCACTTATTTACCTAATCCTGAATTGTATACCATATCTTTAAAATAAATAAAAATAAATTTTAAAAAAGAAAGAAAACTATTATGAATAATATTTTGTTATATACTAGAAGTTAAAAAACAATGATGTAGCTAGTAAGTAGACCATTCAAAAGTAAAATCTTCAACAGTAAAGAAATAATTCATCCAAATCCCATAATATTATGAAAAGTGGAAAACAGATATAATTAACTGCTATGTTCACTTGTTCTAAAGATCTCAGGCATAAGAGAGTAGAATGTTTACAACTGGTAATACCATCCATATCCTAAATAGCTTTTTAATGACACTGTTCTTCTTTGGTTAAGTTATGTCACATAAAGCCTCTCAGAAAAATGAAAAACAGCACAGCTATGAGCAAGACATATAAAGTTCCCAAATTCATTCAGTAGCCTTGCCAATATACTCAGCCACTTTATTGTATTCTGAAAATGGTAGTATGTACTGGGTGTTTTCAATCTCACAGTCTCAAATAAAGACAACACACTTTCAAAGCAGCCACTCTGACCTCTCTAATGAGTATATTACCAAAATCATAACTGTCATAAAAGAGAAGAGACCAAGAAAGTTTATATTACTATTAACTAAGAAAGTTTATATTCTACATAAGCCTCACACATTAAATATTACACAATCCATGCGCCAGGGAGCAGGAAGGATGAATGTTCTAAATACAGTACTCTCACATAAGCTTAAGTGAATGTTTTTATATTTGTATAATGACACATTCTGAACTCTAAATTATGAGTAAACCTTTTAATACAAAACATATAAGCAGCTTTTCTTATTTTTGACAATTTGCTTAAAACTGTTAATTATGTCTTTGATGCCTGATCCATTTATCCATGAGTTATACTATAAATGAAAGTCAGAGAATATGCCTTTATCTGAGTATCACATAGCATAACTAATTTTTCAAATCAAAGGATATTTACTATTTTTCATTACAAATTGAGATCGATTCAAAAAATATTCAGAAATATCAACCTTTATATAACCAGACCAAGTTACTATTTCATACCAAATTTTTGTAGGTAAATAGCTAAAATTATCTTGGTTTGAAAACTCTAAAATCGAAGAAACATGGATTGCAGGGGATGAATAACAACACAAAATTTCAAAAGCAAATCCACCAATGTTATATTGATGTTGTATTGATGCTGCATCTCCATGCTTCATATGTTTAATTATATCTTAATATGTACTTACCCACATCAATGATGTCTGGTTTTGTGGTAAATCAATCTCAGGTTAATTATGTTTCTTTAATAGTGTCTCACACAATATGATGCCCATTTAATAAGAACCTTTGATGATGGTTACAAACTCCCAGCAGAACTCCCAGTTACCACACATAAAAAAAAAAACACCAAAAATTCTAGTACTGACTTGTCACTATTTTAAGTACTTTTTTCAGTTAAAAGGACATTTCTGAGTAGCACGGTGCTTTTCAAACATGAATGCACAAATAAGTCATCTGCAGATTCTTGCCCAAGAGATCTGGGGTGGGGCTGAGATTCTGTGTATCTAACATGCTCCCAGGTAAGGCAGGAGCTGCTAGTCCAGGAAACACACTGTATGTAAATTGAGAGTAGAAACGTATTTCTAGGACACAAACACAACAAGGCCTCAACACCTTACCAGAGTGCTCCTTGGATTTTAATAAGTTTTTCTATAAACAGTCTTGCCCCCAAACACTACCTACCTTCTCAGTGAAATGAAAGAAAAAAAGTACAACCTCATTATTGTGAAGACAGATCCTTTGAGTGGAAGATGTGAAGCCTTAACAGTCTAGCTCTAATGTCAAGGGATTAAGTACATCCTTCACCTACTGAAACATTCATCCATTAATCGCACATCTGTCGAGCAATACCGATGTGTCTAGTACTCCTCTACACACTGTCAGACAAAACAGAATGAAAAGGGCACAAATCTTGTGTTTGAGGAGCTTGCAATATGGTAGGAAAGATCAAGCATATTTCCCCAAATACAAACAACTATACATACATGGAAAAGGGAATCAGTGTTCTTGAAGTGGGAAGCTGGGATGGGTTGGGGTTTGGAGGAGAGAGGTGACACACCATTGTGTGAATCAAGGCTGGCCTCCTGGAAGAGGTGGGGTCACCCACTGAAGGATGAGCAGAGTTAAACATGCAGAGATAGACAGTGAGGAGCAACACACACAGAGGTCTAGATAGAAATTTGAATGCTTTTGCAATGCTTTTATTGCTATGACAAAAATGATTAACATTTAACATCTCAGGGTATGTTTAATTTAAAAGTTTTATCAGAACTTCAAAAAATTAGACTAGAGCTTCTCAAAGTAGGGTTTGAAATCAGCAGCAGTGTTAGGATCACCCAGGAACTCCGTAGACAGGCAAGTTCTTGGTCCCTGCCTAGGACCTACTGAATTAAAAACTCTGAGCAGGGCCTAGAAATTTGTACTGTAATAAGCCCTCCACAGTCAAGTTGGAAAGCCAGTGGACCAGACGTTCTCTGCTTCAATAAGGATATTGGGAGCATATAAAAATGCAGATTTCCAGACTCAGTCCCAGAGAATCTGATTTAGTATAGTTAAGGCCTGAAAACAATATGGTTTTTGTTGGTGTTGTTGTTGTTGTTGTTGTTTTAAAGATGTGGGGTAAAATTCAGGATTAGGTATATAAATGGTCATTGTGTAGGCAAAGTTTTGGCCTCCCTTTGGTCCCCTCTTCACCTGGTTTGAGATCAGGTACCCTTATTGATGTTATGTGCCTCCATACTCCCCTGGCAGTGTCCCGCTACTGCCAGTCCCTTTCTTATAGTATTATGGTAAATGTTCAGGGTTCACTTATGAGTGAGAACATGTGGTACTCAGGTCTTTGTTTCTGTGATAGATCACTGAGTATTAAGCATCCCAGCCTATTCTGACACAGGTAGACTACAGATTCCATTTTGAGAAAAGCTAAATTATAGTCTCAGAATAAGAAATGAAGAAAAGAAAAAGGAATGGGAAGAGAGTCAATAAAAACATGTAGGGGAGGAGAAAAAAGACAGAATGCTCAATGTTTATTAGTATGAAACCAGTAAGTAAGGAAAGGGTTTGATTCTGAATACTCTGGAAAGAAAATTAGATCCAGAAAGCTGATACCTAAGTAACTCACGCATTTCATAAAGTTTGATGGACAGTTCCACAAGGATTTTTCAATAGACATAAACAATTCCTCTTTTATAACAGAGGTCTCCAAGTATGACTCCTCTTGACATTACAAGTGTAGAGAAATTGATCGAGTTCTTCCCTGCTTGATGCCCAAGAATTTGATAAGCCATTGCCGTTTTTAAAAGACTGTCGTTTATTGCTTGTGGGTCACAGGAGAGCTTAATGGCAGAAATTACTCTTAAAGCCTTGTCCTGTTTGGAGCACGAGGTCAGCATTATCCATTTCCTCTCTGAGATTCCTTTCTTTTTCCTATAAACTTTCAAGGATAAATCTCAGGGTGACTTCGTATCGAGAAAATAAAGTTCTGGCTTAGTAGTTGCTATAAACCTATATCATTGTGAGGTTAATTATGAGGTTTACGGTTGAGTTTTATCCTCTAATCTTCCTCATTTTAAAACAAAATTGAATCAGCCACTTTGGGTTTCAGTTATTTCAAACATGAGATAAACCATGAAGTTCCTGTAGTCCTCAAGGAGACATATAATTTCCGGGGTGCCAAGAGATAGAGTTTCCAGGACACAGATCTCTTTGAGACTGACAGGCGCCTCCTTTGTATGGGACTGGGACCTCTGTGCCTTTTCTCCTTATGCAGTTTGGGATCCTGATAAAACTGAGGCCCAGGGATCCAACTGCTCTCCCCCTACTACATGTGTGACTTTAGGCCAATAATCTTGCCTCACTCCACTTCAGTTTTCTCACCTATAAAATGGGGATAATCATCATAGCAACTTCATGGGGTAGCTGCAATAACTAAAGTGATAATGCATATAAAGTATTTAGAAAAGGTCTTGGCACTTAGTAAGCACTTAAATGTTTTTATTATTTCCCATGTTTTATGTAGCATAGAATGGATCTAAGTAGGCATGAAGATGGCACTAAAAAATTAAATCAAAACACATGTATCATTAAAAGTACTTTGAGAAATGAATTACACTACATCTTCAGTCTTTTTAATCTTGCTTTATTGGTATTTCCATTTCTAAGTATTCGTGAATTAGAGGTTCAGAGATAACCTGGGTTTGTATCGTGACTCTGTCCCCTTCTACATGGGACCTCAACAAACTACCTAGTCTTTCTGGACTCAAGTTTCCTCATCTGCAAAATGGATTAAAAACTTGCTGGGAAGACCCTGTGAGCACCCATGGTCAAGGAAGCCTCAGCAAATGGTGATGCTGGTCCTGGTCCCCAGCAGTAAGAGTGGATGCTGGCCTGCGGGTCTGCAGCACATCCCAAAGCAGCCACCCATATAGGAGAAAATCTTCCAAAGTCTTGTGCTTTACCATTAGGATTCATGTGAATTTTTAAAGTTCTATTCCATGA
This sequence comes from Tarsius wallacei, assembly GCA_963574415.1. Lineage (NCBI taxonomy): Eukaryota > Metazoa > Chordata > Mammalia > Primates > Tarsiidae > Tarsius > Tarsius wallacei. Next base: position 6,265 of record CAUYQG010202655.1, on the reverse strand, counting down.
CATAGCTGTGTCTTTTTAGGGAAAAAATATTTTAAATTGCATTCCAGTTACATAAATTTCTCTCCTAGCTCCCTTCCCCAACCCCCTATATCAACTCTAACAGTCCTTAAGTAAAATGAATACTTCTTGACCACCCAACTCATTCCTCTAGTTGTAAAGTCATACCAGTTTCAGACAAACTAGAGGAAAATTTTGTGCAAAAATCACATTTTCACAACCAAACTACAGTAGAAGTCTAGTACATTAAACCATTTCCTGGACCGGCAAGGATTTTCAGTTCTCAAACATTCTTTCCCCACCTCTTCCACCTACCATCAAATATCCAACATAGCAAACACAGCATAGGAATTGAAAGCAGGAGAATGCAATACTAAAGTCAGTCCTCTGTGGGGACGAGGATGCACTGTAGAGCTATTACACAGCTCATACATTATTCAGGGTAAATTATGCCCAGAAAAGTTGTGTTGAGATGTCTCCCACACTTCAAAGGTACAGAGTTCTAACACAGAATTTGTCAATTCTCTGAATAAGGCTCCAAGACTTTAATAAAATCATTACTCTATCATTTTTAGAGAAAGAGGACCTACTTCATTTCTATATTTTGCATAATAAAGCACCCTAACTTAGGTACTAAAATTTTATCTTGGTTTTCAAAGTCAAAAGAGAGATTTGTTCCTGGCTTATAAAGCAAATATACCTAAATGATGATCTCCCTGTCTAATATATTCAGTATTTAGTGATTTATAACAAGCTTTTTTTAAAAAATGACTACTGTGTGACCGTCAGAATGCCATAAAATATTAAGTTGCATTCCCAATTACTTTTTATTTCTTTAAATATAAGTCAAGTTTATTTATAGGCTTACATAGGTCTCTTGTGAGAAGGTTATAGAAAAAAGAAATGTGTCATGCAAAACACTTAGGGATCTTTCTCTTAACTCTTGGAACCATATAAGTAAAAACTGTACTTTAAAGTGTCATATGATAAAATATATATCTATTGTAGCAATAAATGGAATTGTTGAACCTATTAACCAGTGTGGAAATAAGATTAAGGGGTATATTTGTATTTGAAATGTAAATGATGTGTTTTCCACTTAGTGATTTAGTACTTTCAAGTCTCAGTTATAACATTCTAAGTACCATCAGCATAAACCACTGGCCTCTCAAGATTCCTTTCTCTATTAAAACTTGTGTCATAAAAGTGATAGATATGGTAATACAACGCTTTTAACAATTATCTTTTCTTCTTATCAGAGGCTTTGGTGATCTTTATACCTTCAGAGAAGTAAGAACTCTAAAGTAAGGCAAAAATCACATGAGTACATGCAAATTCATACTTCTCCTTTTGCAAGTAAATTAAAATCTTAGTCTTGGGAAGATAAAAGATCTCAATTGACCCACAGGTTTAGATAGCAAATTTTTTATTTTCCTTGGAAATTTAGGTGGCTATGACCATTACGCTATGTATTTTTTTTGTTCTTGTTTTTGTTTTTATTTTTTTGTTTTCTGAGACAGGGTCTTGCTCTGTCACCCAGGCTGGAGTGCAGTGGCACAATCATGGCTCATTGCAACCTTCAACTCCTGGGTTCAAGTGATCCTCCTGCTTCAGCCTCCAGAGTAGCTGAGACTACAAGCACGCATCACCGTGCCTGGCTAGAAAAATATTTTTAAGGACATGTTTTTCCTAAGAGATGGTCATGGTGCAACCATGGACCTGAGATGCTTTATGGGTGAGACCTGCCTGAACCGGTGGGCTGCCTGAAGGACCCCTGCCCCAACAGCTCCTGCTCAGAGTCCACTCTAGGCACCCAGGGAAAAAGGCAAGGTGGAACTTTCCTAGTCTTAAATTTTGCCTGAAATAAGCTGTCTAACTTAAGGAGGTTTCTTATTATAAAACCAACATGTACTCAAAGATTAAAAAATAAATAAGAGAATTACAGAAGTGTCAAAAGTTTTAAAAAAAATCAAATCAAAGAGTTCTTAAACCTCCCACATGACTTCTAGCAACAAATCCTACACCATCAATCCCATTCTTTCCAAGTACTCACTATTAGAGGTTGGCATATGAAAATCATTTAATACTTTCTATGAAAATACATAATTTCCATTTTACAATAAAATGGAGCCTTATCACAATACATCTATTGTTCTGCATATCCATATGGAAAACTAAATGATCACTAGAAGGCTTCTCGGATAGAATAGAAACAGAAAAAGAAGAAGGAGTTGACTTGCCTTATTCGTTTAATGGATTAAAGCTGTGACAATGGTATGTTCTATTTATTTTATGAATATTTACCAACTAAGAGATTAATGACCATAATACTCTTGTGAACTGTTTAGATAATCTGTTCAACAGAACCAGGAACACTCTTGTAAACGTTTGCACTCTGATCATTTCCTCACCTCATTCTAAGTTACACACACACCAATTCTCCCTTGATTAGTACAACCTTTCTTAAGAAAGGGTAGTAATTAAAAATTTGCATGGTCTTATATGCACTATACTTCACTGGGTTGCAGCTTATTTCATCACCTTATTATAAAGAATACAATGATTAGCTTGAGATGTTGATACATCATTGTTTCAGACATTACGCCTTCATCACCTTGACAGAGTTCTGTTTTCAACTACCTACTTGTTGACTAATCCTTAGGGTAGGTCATTTTTACAGCAGGCTGATCTCATCCATTATGTCTTGACTTTTCCTAACTTCATTTTTTAAGTTTAATCTTAGTGTTGTGATACTAAGGGTGTCATTCATGCACACACACACGTGTGTGTGTGTGTGTGTGTGTGTGTGTTAGGCACAGTGAAAGCTGTGTGGACCCTAAGGACTAAATGTTAAATAAGAAAAGTACTGCGGTTGTATGCTGTCACTGCTTTGATCTTTGACGAGTCTAGGCTTGCCTGGAATCTCATGGGATGCTCACTTCACCACAGAAATGAATGGTAAAATATTTTGGGTCACAATGTCCTGTGTGTGTGTCCAGACCTGCCTTTTCTTTAAATACATGCATCGTTTATGAAGCACCTGCTATGTGCCAGGAACTGTGATAAGCATTGGTGATACAGTGCTGAACATAATCCATGCCCTCACAGAGTTTCCAGTCTAGTGAGAAAGACTGACATTAAACAAGGACGTACAGATGTGGGAGATGTTCACAAAGAGTAGGTGGCAGTGCTATGGAAGTGTATAACAAGAAATCTAAGCCACCCTCCCCTGTAGAAGAAATCCCACTCTGAGAATGAATTAACTAGGTAAAGATGAGTGAGAAAGGTAAGCAATTTGGAACGTTCTCTGGGATCTTGCCAAGAAAGGTTATTAAGGTTCCTGTTTTTTTGGAAATTGATGATTTTAAGACATTGATTCACAAAACATTTTTTATGTCATTGAAGAACCTCTGAGAGTAAGATCTTATGGTTACAACATGCTAAGAATGTAGACTGGGATTCTCAAAGTACAGGATTATTGCTTCTGACTCTGATCTGCCCTCCTAGATGCCAATCAGCTCATGTGTCTCTGGCCCTCGCCCATCTCAACAGGCATTAGCTGTCCTTCCTGATTACTCTGATTACTCTTCCAGCTGCACCCATCAAGCAATAATACTGTGAAGTATAATGTTTCTCAAAATGTAATGTAACTTTTATATAAAAATGATGATTTTAGGTAGAACAAGGACAAATGTTTAATCGTTATATATGTATTTTTCCGAATTCCTTCTTTTCAAATAAAGGTGACCCAAGCAAGTCAGTTTGAGAAATATGTTGAGTAAATGAAAGTGAAACACAGTGTGGATAACATTGTTATACTTGCAGTACTCTAAGCTGGTTATTTAACCTCTGTGTACTTCATTTCTTTCTCTGTAAAATGGGGATAATAATACCTGCCTCATTGGTAAGGGCAAAATGAAAATGTCCCTAAGCCACAGCTGGTGCATAGTAGGTTTTCAACAATGATGGTTTCTTTTTCCTCCTTTTATTACTGCCTGCATGTTAACCTTTACACTGTCAATTCCTATCTGGTCTTTACGATTAAAGATGAAATATAAGATATTGCATATTGACTGTATTTCAAATTAAAAGCTTGAGATACTCTTATTACTAACATGCATTTATCTAAGGTTAGGATGGATGGATAGAATGAAGCTAGATAGCTACATAGACAGCTAGATACACAGACACAAAGACACATATATATGCCATTATTAAAAAGAAGTGTTACTGACTGGAAATCTTTCTGCACTAAAAATAGAGAAACAGGTGAAGAGTTTTAATATTATTATGATAAAGATTGTTTAATAGAATATGCATTTATCTTGCCTTAGGGCAGAAAGTGCAGAACAGACTTTGAAACTGGAATAAGAGTTCATCTTCAGTCTCTGTATCTAGAAGGCATGCAGGAAATCTGAAGGACATAGGACAATCAAGCCAATCACAAAAGCCATACAATAATAATGACTCAGCCGGGTTCGGTGTCTCAGCCTGTAATCCCATGCCTTGGAAGGCTGAGGTCAGTGGATTGCCTGAGCCCGCAGGTTCGAGACCCGCCTGGGCAACTTGGTGAGACCTCATCTCTACAATAAATAAAAAAATTAGCCCAGTGTGATAGCACGCACCTGTAGTTCTGGCTACTTGGAAGGGTGAGGCTGAAGGATCGCCAGAGCCCCAGCAGGTCGAGGCTGCGGTGGCCGGGAGCGGCCTCTGCACTCCAGTCTGGGCGACAGAGTGAGACTCCAACTCAAAATAATAATAATAATAATAATAATAATAATGATTCACAGCATTTGTAATTTGTTTTTTATTTAATAAATGTTTCATGAGCATCATTTAGTTGCCAGGCACTAAAGGCACTGGTGACACCATATTAAACAAAAATGACAAAGTCCCTATCTTCATGGAGCTTATATTTTAGTGAAGAAAAAGAACACAAAACAAAAAAAAACTGTAAATTACAGAAATGAATAAAATTGAAAGTAAAAGTCATCTACAATCCAACTGCTCATCTTTCATCTTAATGTATAAAAAGACATTGAAAATGAAGTAGGCTGGGCTTGATGACTCGGCCTGTAATCCCAGCACTTTGGGAGGCCAAGACGAGTGGACTGCTTGAGCCCATGGGTTCAAGACCAGCTGGGCAACTAGGCCAGACCTTTTCTCTACAATAAATCAAAAAAGTAGCTGGGCGTGGAAGCACACGCCTGTAGTTCTGGCTACTTGGAAGACTGAGGTGGAAGGATCACTGGAGCCCAGCAGGTCGATGCTGGGTGGCCGTGAGTGTGTCACTGTACTCCAGCCTGGGCAACAGAGTGAGACTCCAACTCAAAAATAAATAAATAAATAAACTTTAAAAAATGAAGTAAAAATAAAAATATCCTGTTCCTTCTCTCCCTTCAATTTTAACCTCCCAGACATAATCATCAATAAAAGCAGTATATGAGCCCTTGCATGTACATGTACTTGCAGGGGACCAGCCCCCGCAGGGAGATTCGGGGTCCCTGAGCGGTGTGGCGGCGTTGGCGATTGTTCCTGGACTCCCGTCTAGTGCAGGAGCCGATCCTGTCTAATGCAGGAGTCGATACCCTGGAGACTGGACTCTTGTCTAGTGCAGGAGCCGATACGCTGGACTCCCATCTAGTGCAGGAGCCAGTTCTGCAGAAGAGATAGATATAGAGAAAAAGAAAGAAAAGGAAAGAGAAAGAAAGAGAATGGACCACTGTTCAACGGATTGAGCAGAAGCCATTTAATGGAGGTTTCCATGTTCCTTTTATCCTAATTTTTCACGGGTTAAATCACAAGACTTTCACGTGAACACAAAGCCAGGTGGATAAGGGGCGCCCCCCCTACCCACCAGGTGTTTCCTCAGGCACAAGGAAGAACAAACCCAAAATTGTCTTACTGTTCCCCATGCTTGGTTAAGGCGATACAACAATTCTAACATCATAATATTCTAATGATCAATAACTTCTAAGGCTTATGCGTATATAACATCTAATGACTAACTTAAATCCTAATACCTTTCTTATTCTAAGCTAATTAGCACAAATCTTAGCTACTATGCTAAGGTTCCGACTGCATGGTTGCTATGACAACTCTTAACAAATACAACTCAAACCAGTTCTAAAGAATGTTGTCCAGTCCAGAAATCACACTGGGTTTTCTAAATTAACACAACATTTTAATTCATAAAACAATATCCTAAGTAATCATTAACCTAAAATTCCTAAGTTTAAACAATCCTTAATATTAAAACTACCTATCC
>CAUYQG010202649.1:0-22514 GCA_963574415.1 Tarsius wallacei | reverse complement strand
ACCATGCCCGGCTAATTTTGTAATTTATTGTAGAGATGAGGTCTCGCTTGCCCAGGCGGGTCTCGAACCCGCGGGCTCAGGCAATCCACTCACCTCAGCCTCCCAAGGCGCGGGATTACAGGCTGAGCCACCGAGCCCGGCAAGGTACTCTTAAGATAAAAAGATCTGCTAACAATAAAGAGGAACATTTCATAATTATAGAAGGGTTAATTCTTCAGGAAGACAAAACAGTCATAGATACACATAAGCCAAATAACAGAACTTACAAGAACATGAAGCAAAAATGGATAGAACTAAATGGAAGAAAAATAAATCTGTAATCATAGTTGGAGATTTTTTTAACACTTGTCTCAGTTATTGGTAGAAAACAGGACAAAGACTTAAAAAATACTATTGACCAACTTGGCCTAAATGACATTTGTAGAATACTCCACCAATAACTTCAGAATATATCTGATACATCATCAAGAGAGAGCATGTGCTGGACCATAAATCAAGTCTAAATTATAAACGTTTTAAATTATACAGCACATGTTCTCTGTTCGCAATGGAATTAGAAACCAATAAGATAGCTAGAAAAAAAAAAACAAATATCTGGAAATTAAACACACCTCTAACAAGTCTAAAATCAATAAACCTCTAGCTATACTAATTAAGAAAATAAAGGGAATAAAAGTTACCAATATCAGGAAGGAAAGATAACATTTTATGGACAAATATATGACAACAAATGAAGCAATTTAGATAAAATGGACAGATTCCATGAAAATACAAGTTATTAAAGTTGATAGAAAAAGAAATAAGAAATCTAGAAATAAGAATGCCTACTTTTTTTTAAAAAAAAGATGTGGGGTACAATTCAGGGTTAGGTATACAAACGTTGATTATGCAGGTACACCTGTTGATGGGGTGTGCTCCTCTCTCCTCTAGCAATTTCCCTCAACTGCCAGTCTCACTCCCCACCCCAGCAGTTTCCCACTATTGCCAATAGTATAGTATTATGATAATTGTTCAAGGTCCGCTTATGAGTGAGAACATATGGTACTCTGTTCTTTGTTTCTGTGATAGATCATTGAGTATGATTGACTCTAAATCCATCCAAGTTGCTGCGAAGTCCATATGTTTATCCTTCTTTGTGGCTGCATAATATTCCATTGTGTGTATGTGTCACATTTTTTTAATCCAGTCCAGATTCAATGGGCAGCATGGTTGGTTCCATGTTTTTGCTACTGTGAATAGAGCTGCAACAGACATACCTGTGCAGTTATCTTTTTTGTAGAATGATTTGCATTCCTTTGGGTATATTCCCAAAAGGGGAATTGCTGGGTCATTTGGAAGGTCAATTTCTAGTTCTTTCAGAAATTGTCACACTGTCTTCCAAAGAAGTTGCACTAGTTTGAAGAATGTCTACATCTATTAAAGAAATTTGCTGTCTTAAAAATCCTTCCCAAGATCCCAAATCCAGATGGTTTCATTAGTATATTCTCTCAAGCATTTAAGAAAAAATTAACACTAGCCTTATACAAACTCTTTCAGAAAACACAGAATTTATTTTATGAGGCCAGTTTTTCCCTAGCACCACACTAGACAGAGACAACACAAGAACGCTGTAAACAAATATTGCTCGTAAACATATATGCAAAAATTCTTGGCAAAATATTAATGTCTCAATACGTTGTAAGCAAGTAGGGCTTAGCCTAAGAATGGAAAGTTAACTTAAGACTTGAAAATCAATATAAGTCACATATTAAAAATAATGAGAAAAATCACATGATTGTCTTCAATAGTGCAGAATAAGCATTTGACAGAATCCAATGTTTATTTATGATAAAACCCTCAGCATACTTAGAATAGGGAAATTTCTCAATCTAGTGAAAGATATCAACAAAACACTTGGAACTAATAACATAGTCAGCAATGAAATGCTGAAGGCTTTCTCTGTACTGTCAGTAACAAAGCAAGAGTAACAAAGCAGTAGCAAAGTATACACTTCTATTTAACAGTGTATACTAGAAATTGCCTCTGTAACAAGGCAAAACAAAAGAAAAGCCATAATGATCATAAAGAAAGAAGTCAAAGAAGTCAAACTTTGTTTATTTACAGATGACATGACTGGTTAACAGAATGTTTTTAAATATTCTATAAATGAGTTACTAGAACTAACGAATTTAGCAAGGTAACAGGATAAATGGTAAACATATAAAAACCAATTGTAGTTCTTTGTACTAACTGAAGTTTAAAAGGCAATGCCATTAACAATAGCTTTCCGGCCTCCCCAGCATTAGATGTGGACTGTGACCAAGCTCTGGTGAATGGAACGTGAACAGAGGTGATCTGCACCCCTCAAGGCATGGCCCAGAAAATCCTCCCAAATGCAATCCTACATCTCCCCCTCCCGATCACTATAGGAAACCTTGGCAGCCTTGGAAACCTTGATTTGAAGATGGTAGAGCTAGCTACCAGTTAGGTGCCTGGGTCCTGAAGCACTGATTTTGGAGAGAGAGGCTTGCTATTAGGAATGATACTCCTATTAATAAGCCTATCATATTTGATCCTTGGATAACATTATCTTAACTGATATAGTAACCATCACTAGGGGATCAGATAAGGGAATTGTGGTGGATGAATACTAGAACACTCTGCTGCAGTTAAATGCCAGGAATAAGATGTATCCACATGTGCATACATCTTAAGCAAGTTTTGAGTGGTGAGAAAGAATAAGATCCATAATGTGGAACCATTGTGTAAATAGAAGTACATTCCACTGTACATTAAAGAAATCATAGACATTTAAGAGCATATTATTAAATTCATTAGAATGGCTGGAGTGGAAGAGGAGTGGATTTTAGGGACAAGAGAGAATCATGTGGCCATGAAATGATACTCAACTCAATAACCACAAAAAGACAACAGGCTGAAAGACGGGGAGTCTGAAAGTAGATGCTATTGGGAGAAGTGTGACTCGCATACAAAAACAATGTTAAGGATTCTAGACATTGTTTAGTGGGAAGTCCAATGGCAATGTTTGCTTCACAGAAATAGCAAATAAAAGTATAGTTAGGGAACACACTTTGATATTTATTACAATATTTGCGAATTGGACAGTGTCTGTTTTCTAATATGTGCAAAAATATTAAAGTCATAATAGTGTTTATGTGTTTCAAAGGAAAGACTGTTGGAGTCAGAACAATCCGATAACCCAGGTGATATGGGCTCCTCAAAATGGGAGCATACAGATTAGTTAGAATTGAGACTGGTTTCCATTTAACTAAAAACTCTTTGCTATGGAACTATAAAATAAATTGCAAAGAACCCTACACATACATCATATGCAAAGATTCATATCTGGTTTCTAATTATCTTCCAGAAACAAACAACTAAGAACTGTAGAACATTTTCATAAGGCATGTCTGAGAAGGAAGAGGATCCAACCATTTAATAATTCTATTTTTTTTTTAGATTTCTATGTAAGAAAAGAGGCACAGTTCCAATCTAGCCATTTAGTATGTGAATTATATATGATTTTAGATGAAGTGCTTTAGACAAGAGACTTGTCTCAATGTCTAACTGCTGGAAAGGGTGCAATAAAAATACATTTACAGCCCTACAGAAAGAGCAGCCACCATTAAAGTTGTACTACTGATGAAAGAAAAACTCATAATTGAATGAGAGTACTTTGGTCTCATTGTAGTCACATATGGCTTCAAAAGGGTCAGCTCCTAGTGATACGAAGTGCACAATTTGATTGTTTATGTACATTTGAGGAGGTGTCTGAAAGTACTGATAATAGCAGGGAATACCCAAGCAGGATGTCATTTGAAAAGACAAAGTGTACAATGGGGGAAATGTAAAAGGTCATATGTTCTCGATTCATTACTGATTTCAGCATCAAAATGTTTCAACTCATGCTGTGGACTCTGCACTACTGTGTTTCTCAAGATTTCAATGCACTAGAATCTGTGAACCATGAGAACTCCGCGTAAAGACGCGAGGATGAAATGCCTTACCATCATCACTGTGAGACTGTTGCAACATGCTGAGGATGTAGTCATCACGCCATTGCAGATACTCTGCAGATGAAAACAGAATGAATCCAGGGAGCAGAGGCAGGTAGAATGCATTATTTAAAAGACACACTATTTAACCAAAATACAAAATGTTTGTTTTAAATTGTCTGGGGTAAGGTGAGGTGTGAGTGAGGAGAGAGGTTAGGGGCGGTCCCCCACTCACTCCTAGATGACCCTTTCAAACTCTTAGGCACATTTTTACACTCCAGAGCAAAACTTAGGTGCATTTCTTGGAGGTTAGCCTCCTGGTAGGAAATAGCCTTTGGCACACCACCATCTAGTGGCACCGAAGGAGAACCCACTGCTCTTTCTCCCTCTCTCTCTCTCTCATTCTTTCTCTCTCATTCTCTCTCTCTCTCTCTCTCTCTCTCTCTTTCTCTCTCTCTCTCTCTCTCTCGTCGTCATCGTTATTGCTTACACTCATTTGTGGGGAAGAAGAGGACTAGCTTATGCAGTCTGTAACCTCTTTTCTTTTACATTCTAAACCCTCTCTGAAGAGCGGAACCCTACCGGACTTAAATAATGGAAATGTAGTCTGCCTTCATCACCCTGGGTGAGGATGGCAGCATTTATCCCTAAGGCTATTGTGAAAACAAAAGTGACATACTGGCAGTGCTAGCCACCATGGCTGGTGTAGAGGGTGCACTCAGACATCCACACCAACCACCAGTGTTATCGCCAATGACATACCTACATTGAAAAGCTCACTCACCACTCCTTAAAGTTAAGCCCACCCCTCCAGTCTTGTCAGGCTACCCTACTGATGACTCACAAATATAGGCATTGAACAAGGGCAGAAAGCCCATAAAGTAAAAGATTTCCATTCTTTCCTCTATTTTTAGGACCATTATTCTTTCCATGACTTCTAGTCAGAATGGCACTCTGGGAATCTGGTAAAAACATATGGGCTCTCCAGAAAAGCATACAAAAAATCTTATATTTGATCTTGGGTGGTTCACTAACCCCTAAAGCTTATTCCCATTAACCCAAAGTTAGCCCTGCCTCACACAGAGCCTGCAGGTCACCTGCAAACAGAGGAGTATCTCCTTTTTCAACCCTTTATCTCCAGCACTGGTAAAAGAGTGACTGACGAACACAGGGCCTGCTTATATACCCGTTCACATCTTTGCCCTGGAATAGATGGGCTTACGACTACTTTTGTTCAAAATAACTCAGCACTTCGGGAGCAGACATAGAGAAAAGCATTTCATGCCACAAACAACAATTTCCAAGTCTCAGAGAAGGGAATCCCAAACACAAGCCATCTTGTTGTGTTGCATACAGAAGGATTTCTAATAAGGAAACCCAGCATCCTTGAATTGTAATACGGTATGTTCACATCTCACCTCTCAACTGGCCTACTTTGTTAAAACTGTTTGTTCAATTCCCAAAATAGTAAGAGCCATCTACGATAAACCCACAGCCAACATAATGCTAAACGAACAGAAGTTGGAAGCAGCTCCCCTGAAAACCAGGACCAGATAAAGTTGCCCACTCTCACCCCCTACTGTTCAACATAGTGTTAGAAGTCCTAGCCAGAGCAATCAGACAAGAGAAGGAAATCAGGGGTATCCAAACAGGAAAAGAGAAAGTTAAGTTGTCCCTCTTTGCTAATGATATGATCCTGTACCTTGAAAATCCAAGAGAATCTGTCAAAAACCTTCTTGCACTGATAAAGGACTTTGGCAAAGTCTCAGTGTACAAAATCAATGTGCAAAAAATTGCATTTTTATACACCAACAACAAACAGGCAAAGCACCAAATAAAAAGCACAATCCCATTCACAATAGCCACCAAAAAAAAAAAGAAAAGAAAGAAAGAAAGAAACACCTTGGCATCATCCTAACCAGAGAAGTGAAAGACTTTTACAATGAAAACTACAAAACACTGTTCAAAGAAATAAAAGAAGACACAAGAAAATGAACAAATATTCCATGTTCATGGATTGGAAGAATCAATATTGTTAAGATGTTCATCCTATGCAAGGAAATCTACAGATTTGACACAATACCCATTAAATTACCAACATCGCTTTTCTCAGACCTGGAAACAACAATACACAAATTCATATGGAAACATAAATGACCATGAATGGCCAAAACAGACCTCAGCAAAATAAACAAAGCAGGAGGAGTCACACTCCTGGACTTTAAACTTTATTGTAAGGCTACGATAATCAAAACAGCCTGGTATTAGCACAAGAACAGGCATATAGACTAATGGAACAGGATACAGATTCTGGAAGTGAAACCTCAATTTCTCAACCAACTCATCTTCGACAAAGTCTCCACCAACAACCACTGGGAAGAGGAGAACCTATTCAGTAAATAGTGCTGGGAAAACTGGATGACCACATGCAGAAGAATGAAACAGGGCCCCTACCTGTCACCACACACAAAAATCAACTCCAAATGTATCAAAGACCTAAACACAAAACCTCAAACTATAAGAATCTTAGAAAACACAGGAGACACCCTTACAGAAATTGGATTAAGCAGCCAATTCCTAATCAAAACCCCAAGGGCCCATACCATAAGAGACAAAATAGGGCAACCCCTTCAAGCCTCCTCCCACTGTGGGAGCTCTTCTGTCCTCACAATAAATCCTGCTTTCTAAAAAAAAGAAAGAAAGAAAGAGAGAGAGAGAAAGATAAGATAGACAAGTAGGACCTCATCCAATTGAAAAGCTCCTGCAAAGCAAAATAAACCATTAAGAGAATGGGGAGATAGCCCACAGAATGGGAAAAAATATTTGCCAACTGTATATCTGACAAAGGCCTAACATCTAGGATCTATAAGAAACTCAATCATGCTGAAAGGAAAAAAAACAGCCCTATTAAAAAATGGGCAAAAGGCATGAACAGACATTTCTCAAAAGAAGTCATACAGGCAGCCAACAGATACATGAAAAAATGCTCAGCCTCACTAATCATCAAAGAAATGCAAATCAAGCCCACCCTGAGATACCAACTAACTCCAGTCAGGATGGCCACCATTAATAACTCAAAAAACAACAGATGCTGGAGAAGATGAGGAGAAAAGAGAATGCTTCTAGACTATTGGTAGGAGTGTAATCTAATACAACCACTGTGAAAAACAATTTGGCAATTTCTAAAAGATCTAAAAATTGACCTTCCATACAACCCAGCAATTCCCCTTCTGGGAATATACCCAGAGAAATTCAAATCATTCTACAAAAAAGATATCTGTGCTTTCATGTTTATTGCAGCACTATTCACAATAGCAAAAACAAGGAATCAATCGTGCTGCTCATCAAAAGTGAACTAGGTAAAAAAAAAATGTGGTATATATACACAATGGAATATTACACAGCAATAAAGGACAAAATTATGGACTTTGCAGAAACTTGGATGGATTTAGAGTCTATCATACTCAGTGATCTATCACAGAAACAAAGAACTGAGTACCGCATGTTTTCACTCATAAGTTGACCCTGAACATTTATCGTAATACTCCGTGTAAAGAATTGGCAGCAGCAGTTCACTGCCAGGAGAGGGAGGGGTGGCACATAACACTAATAAGGGTACCTGATCTCAAACCAGGCAAAGTGAGAACCAATGGGAGGCCTAAACTTCACCTGTACAATGACCACTTATGTACCTAACCACATCTTTAAAATGAAAAAATAAAAACCATTTGCTGCATGGATTGCAATTTGCACTGAGAAGAGAACAAAGCTCATTGAGGAAACGCTGACAGAAGCTGGTTAGGTGTTGCCTTCCTCCAAATGGGAAAAGGTGCCTAGGGGCTGCCCTTGCGTAGTATACAGCTATAAGCAGAGTATGAAAGGCCTGTGGAATACATTGACATTCAGAGACCCCAGATATTCAGCAGGTGGTTCTTTGATTTCTTGCTCTTGCTCCAGGCTGCTAACACCATTCCTTATCTCAAATTTATTGATCACCCCTATTTAAGACCTTGTTCTAACTGTCCAAATAGTTCTGTTTCAGAGGGTTTATGTTGTTCAGTTTGTGACACTCTTCAAGTGTCTAGTTACCAAGCTCTTTTCTTGAGGGAATGAGCTACTCTGCCTGTTAATAGGTTCTAGGGAAGGCTGAAAGTCAGGTTGTCCTCTGTCTCAGTCCTGGTTAGTCTCAGCGGTGGCCAGGGGGTGAACTGCAGATTCCACAGAACCGCCTTCCATCTCTCCACGGGGCAATTCCCTCCTTTCAATTCTGGACACACCTTGGGATGAGCTATTATAATGCCTCTGTCCTGGGATTTAGAAGTGGAAGGGTAGACACAGGACTGCCCACACGTAACTGGATAGCCCCCTCCTTATTTCCTCAACTCCTTACATAAGCAGGGCTTTTGTTTTTCTGTTTTGTTTGCTGCCCTGATGTTACCAGGCCCTCACTGGGGCCTGGGTTGTTGCTCTCTATTCCAACAGAGAAGGTACAGACAGTGACTGTCCCAAGACAGGATGGGAGAGACGCATGAACAGAGCCGAAGAGCTTTTTTCTCATAGCCTCCCTTAGCCACCCCATACTTGCAGCTGGGGTGCTTCTCCCTGGAGTTTTTTCAATTGTTTTGTAAATTCCCAGATGCTACTCTTCCTTCTTATTTCTCTAGGGTTGATTTTTCATGAGGGACCAACAGCTCACATTGTTCATCTGGACTTGACAGGAATCACCTAGCTTATTCGTAAGGCAAGCCTCATTCCCACATTTGCTACCTACTTAACTCCTATAGACATTGTTCCAGATGGATAAACACATTGTTGAATGAAAGACCTCTGCAAGAATTTGGAAGAAATAGGCTCCATTGTTTCCTGAAGGCAGTGAAAATGATTTTTAATCTAGAAAAATGAGAAACGTAGTATGTCACTGTAACCCCAGGGTTGTTTTTGCTAGGATTACAGAATTGAGGAACTGAGAACAAAAATCAGACACAAAGATTTTTATTCTAATCCGTTCTTTTTAAGTTATTCTCCTCACACTGGGGAAGTTGAGGGCCACAGAGGCCAGCAGTATATAGAAAATAAATACCCATACATGTTTTACTTGAAGAGGTGGTTCCTATTTGGACTTAAGAACTTGAGAAGATCCCCAAATCTCAATTTTGAAGTAACAATTTTTTTGTTTTTTGAGTTGGAGTCTCACTCCGTCGCCCAGATTGGAGTGCAGTGGCACGTTCCCGGCCATCACAGCCTCGACCTGCTGGGCTCCGGCGATCCTTCCACCTCAGGCTTCCAAGTAACTGGAACTACAGGCGCACGCTACCACACCCGGCTAATTTTTTGATTTATTGTAGAGATGAGGTCTTGCCAAGTTGCCTGGGTGGGTCTTAAACCCGCAGGCTCAGGGAATCCACTTACCTCGGCCTCCCAAAGCGCTGGGATTACAGACTGAGTCACCGAGCCCGGCCTGAAGTAACAATTTGATGATGTGAAATAAGATTTTAGTCATTGATAGATGCCTAAATACCTTTTTTTATTCAATATTTTTTATTATGATATTGTGGGGTACAGTTAAGGGTTAGGTATACAAATATGCCTCGTTCAGGCACCCTTGTTGATAGGAAGTGTCTCCCTGTCCCCAGACAGATATTTACTACCATTAATCCCATCACCCTACCCCTCCCCTCCTAAATACCTTTTAGAGTCACAAAATGTAGTCTCATTTTCTAAAAAATTCTGATAAGATTTAAGGGACTCATAGACAAACAGTCAATAAGGTAACTAGATTGCTTGCTAGCAGTGAAATACAGCAACCTGCCCACTGGACAGACGGAAGGAACATGACTTCCTACTCTCTGGCATCAGCTGCCAGATCTTACTGAAGGCATCCTACAGGACATGGTAACTGTTGGTATGTGAGCTCTTCCACTCAACAAGTTTTTTTTTTATCCTGAAGTTTTCCTGTGGTACCAAAGAAGTGGTGTGGGTGGGGGAAGGAAAAAAGAGGGAAGAGATGAGCACATATTTGCTTGTGGGGTGCGCTTGGTTAAAAATCCATCTCTTATCAGGTTATTAGCAGCTGAGGGGCAAGAAAGTCTTAATTTCTTTCTTTTTTTTTTCCAGAAAGCAGGATTTATTGAGAGGACAGAAAAGCTCCCACAGTGGGAGGGGACGTGAGGGAGTTGCCCGAGGGTCTTAATTTCATAGCTCCAGGCTTTCCCACAAAATATGTGCTCAGCTCAGTGCATAATGAATTGGATCAGTAACTCATTAGTTCTCTACAAACTCTAGTGGTCTCCATTTCCTGGATGGTCCATCTTAGTTTTAACTAAATGACGAGCCTCAAAGTTTACTCACAGTCTTGACCTAAATGAAACATAGAGCCTCTGAAACTCAATTTCAGGACCAACATAGCCACAGCCAAGAATTTTAAGGCTACCTCTTGGTAGACAGATCTCCAACAAACTCAACTTTTAAAACCACCAATTCTAACAGTAACAGTTAAAGTAAAAGGTAAATGTAAAAATTGGTTTCTATTTTATGTGCCATGTTAATAATCCCACATCTTCACATAATCAATTTTAGAAATGAAATGACTATATGTATACAAAATATATATCATGTTACTTAGAAAAACATTGTTCCCAGTGGGATGAAAAAAGAAATTTTTGAATCTGGATGATTCAAACTTCTGTGAGACTTAATTGAGAAGACATTTCAGACAAGGTTATAAGGATTAAAGAGAATATGTCTACCATATTACTGGCAGACAGGAGTTGCTAAGCAAAGAGTTCCCCTCCATAACTTGTCTCTAATAGTCTTCTTACTCCAGCTATTCAGAATGGCCTTCAGCCATCTAGAAAAAAATACCAAGGACTCAATCCAACAGTAAAGCAAAGGGTGGGAAACCTGTCATTAGTAGTTCTATATTAAAGAAAATTAGATGGAAAAAAATGTACATCTCACACACAGTGATTCACCATCTTCATGAATGCATAATTTATAAGGTTATAATTAAGAAATGATGGAGGTAGATTAATGCTCCCCATAGAGGTGCCACTCAAAGCTCTAACTTTAAGTGTGCCAGCTGGCTCTTGGGGACCAATGCCAAGAATTGGACAAATGCTCTCTGCCAAAAGCAATAATTTAATCAACATGGGAAGGGCAGACCAAGCAGGGATCTTCCACTAACACAGCCTTTGGGACAGCAAAGGAGTCTCGTAGAGTTTTCTGAACTGGCACCAAGTGGAGACAAGAGAGATAGATAGAGCCAGACAATGACCAAAAGGAAATGACTACTTCTGAAAGAGGGAAGACTGTGGGAAAATGAATTGGCCAGTAGGGCCTCTACCAGCTATATCTGTACCTAAATCATCTGATTAAAAAAGAAAGAAAGAAAAAGCCACACACAAGAATGGCCCAGCACAGTGGCTCATACCTGTAATCTCAGCATTTTGGGAGACCAAGGCTCAGATCACTTGAGGTCAAGAGTTTGAGACCAGCCTGGACAACATAGCATGACTCTGTCTCTAAAAAAAAAAAAAAAAGTTTAAAAATAGCTGGGCTTGGAGGCATGCACCTGTAGTCCTGCTACCCAGGAGGCTAAGGTTGGAGGATTGCTTGAGCCCAGCAGATCAAGCTGCAGTGATCTATGATCGCACTCCAGCTTGGGTAACAGAGTAAGACCCAGTCTCAAAAACAAACAAAACACAAAAGAGCCTAAACTAAGATGTGGAAATAAAAGCTAAAGAGGACCACTATTCCCACAACCCAAGCTAGCAACCTTCTGAAGGAAAATGTGAAGTAGATGAACTGAACGATTTGCTGAGCTCAACACAGCTATGTCTGCCACAGGAAAGTGGATGAGGTGGGATGGGTAATGTAATTAGTATCAGCCTAGCCCCTCAATACCATTCTACCATTACCTAGTTATGGAAAATTCTAACATCTGAGTTTCAGCTATACAGTCTTTAAGGGGATAGTGTTATTCTTGCTTTTTTATGGAGGAAAAAAATAGAGTAGAAAGGTAAATTGAATTATCACTAAATCCCCTTCAGTTCAGTTTCTCTTTAGCATCTCAAGCACCTGGCTGGTGTTCAATATATATTTTAGATAATAGTTCTCCCTAAAAAGGATTCTTGGGCAAAATTTCCTTTCCTTTCAATTAGGATCATGCATGGTCTACATATTTGCTATACTATCCATCAGAGACTAGGGTCCTCTTATAAGCATACCTGGAATTATCTGAAGACCTAGAAATGCCAGAGAACTTGCATCTCATTTCTAACCAATGCTAGTCAAGTACCTACTTCACACTAGACATTGAGTCAACTAAGTGAGTGATGAGAACATATGACCTGTTCTCTAACATCAGTGTGTTTGGCCAACAGATAGAGGAAGAGTCACGGTGATAGAATTAACTGCAGTTCAGAAATTAGTAAAAAAAAAAAAAATCATCTTTATCAAAAGTCAAATTCAGCATTAAAGACTTTGATTCACATGACAAGCAGACATGGGAAAAATCAAGTTCTTTGCCTTCTCACTCTCACCCACCCCTCCCTGGGTTGGGGCAGCCTTATCAGCCAACCATTACTAGGGAGGAAGCAAAAGGACAACCCAGCAGCAGTGACCTACCATGGAAGGAATTAAGAAACAACAACCAATAAGGTCTTAATGTGCAGACAAAACTGCTAGGTAAACTTAGACTAGGCACAGTGCCATCTTGTTCTTGGTGCTTTGATAGATTGCATTGATAACTCAAGCTGGGTAGCCAAGGAAAGAAGTATTTCAGACTACAAAGAAGTAGCTTGATGCAAGGACTAACAAACCAGAGCAGGTACCCAAGCAAGCATTGCCTTTTGTTTAGTCATTCTCATGTTTAAAGGACTCAATCCTGGTTTGTTTCAGATAAACTACAGCCATGAAACAAAATCAAGATGCAACACCTGAACTGAGTTAAAAACAGAAACCTAGGAGTTTGTTATCAACTAAAATAGGATCCATCTGGCCTCTTCATAGGCTACACCCAAAATTTAAATGACTGGGTGGTGTTGCTATGGTGATCAAATTATTACCATTTTAGACTGGTCTGTCCTTTGAGGGGGCAACAAGGCTGTTCTTGGGAGACCCACATGTCCCTGTACTTTTTTCCCTTTTTCTGATCGTTAGAATTCAGTTCAAGCTTCTGTATCTGACCTTAAAGATCCATGAAACACGCCAAAAGCCCAGCCTCCTTTCCACTGCAATTATCCTGGGTAGACTGTACCAATCAAATGGCCCCAGGTCCTACACCTTTCTAGAGATGGCCCTAATGTTAGATGGTGAGGTTTACCCCTACTTAAGCGTTAGTTAAAAGAGAGCTGAAACGCAGCCTAACAGCAATTTTAGGAAAGCCTGAAAGCTAAATAGAAAGAATATCTTGAAACCAAAAACTACTCCACTGAGGCAATTATGAATTACTGATCCCTAAAGTGTGGTTCCTGAGACACATCACAAAACCAACAGTTGACTCAGAATCCTGTGCTTCTCCCTCCTAACTGCATAGAAAGCCATGGTTCTTTAGTGTGATGTTTAGTTAGGTGGAGTGGTAGCTTGAAGAACTTACCCCAGAGAGCAGACTAAATGCACATAGGACTTTATCAATCCATGGAGACATGTAGCTGACCTTGACACTCCGCCTCTCCTGGAGACTTGAATTTTTCCACAGACCCATTTGTTCACCATGGGCTCAACTTCCAGAGGTCACAAAGCTCTCATCACAGCTACCCAAGCAGCAGGTTTCAAAAATGACTTCAGGCAGAGGCTGACTCCTCCCTCTGTCTACAGGGGGTAAAAGGGACTGGCCTAGAGCTTTCACAGACTATGCCTGGACAGCCTGCTCAGGTAAACCTGTAATTCCACACAGTTGCCATGCACAAAGGAGGCTTTATGCAAGCAACAGTGCACTGGAACATGATAGGTAGGTTCTTCAGAAAACTTGGGGTGGCTGTATTTTTTTGGAAGTTCAGGGTCATTCCTCAGAGTCTAATGTGTCATTGGAAGAAGGTACTGCCCAAACAAACAGCATCTGGAAGCATGGGTTGAGTAGGTGGTTCTCAGACTTCATTGTACATGGGTCACCCGTGGGAGCTCAGCAAGGTGCAAGTTCCTAGCCCCCACTGTGTAAATCCGTAGTCAGGGGCTAAGCTTCTGCACAGCTGGATCTTACATTTCCAAGAGTAATTTCCCCATAACGCCATAAAACAGGCTGTCCACTCTATGGTATGTCTGGGATACCAGTAACTCCATTCCTATATCTGTGCTATGAACAGTGGTAGCTCCAAGACTGCTCCATAGGGCAGGGGTGCTAGAAACAGGGCAGAGGATACTGCTTGGGCTTAGGTCATGCACTTATTTGAGACAGCTTGGGGAAAGGGGTGATGCTGATTGTTGGGCAAATGACCTGACTTTATCATTGAAATGCAGATAACCACAGAGATGGCTGAATTATACCCTAGTTATATGTCAGTCTGTCCATCTTACCCACTAGATTCTAAGCTCACTGAGGACAAGGACTGTACGTTTTCATCTTAGTGCCCCCAGCAAAGTACTCCATTAATAGGGTCCCAATAACTAGTTATTAAAATTAATTGCTGCAACTGCACATTCCTTAAACATCACCCTAATACCCACTGACAAGCACAGTGTCTTCTTGCTTATTAAAAGGCACACCACGAGTATTTATAGATTTGATTTGATTCTAGGTTCTCCTAAAACAAAGCTGCCATTATGACTGCACAAGATGTGTACTGCAAAGAAATACCATATTGGAGAGGCTGCCTTTCATATTGCAGTCATCAGCGACATAAGATCTAAAACCACAAAACTCTTAGAAGAAAATAGGTGTAAATCTTCATGAGCAGGAATTAAGCAGTGATTTCTTAGATATGCCACCCAAAGCAGAACAAGCAAAAGAAAAAACAGAAAACTGGACTTATTCAAAATTTAAAACTTTTGTACTTCAAAGGACAGTATCAGAAAGTGAAAAGACAAGCCACAAAATGGAAGACAATTTGTGCAAATCATATATCTAATCATATATCTAGAACATGTAAAAAACTTCTAGACCTCAATAGTAAAGACACAAATAACCCAATTTTTTAAATAGACAAATAACCCAATTTTTTTTTTTTGAGTTGGAGTCTCATTCTGTCATCCAGGCTGGAGTGCACTGGCCACTCCTGGCCACCGCAGCCTCGACCTGCTGGGCTCTGGCGATCCATCCGCCTCAGCCTTCCAAGTAGCTGGAACTACAGGCGCGCGCTACCACGCCCGGCTAATTTTTGATTTATTGTAGAGATGAGGTCTTGTCAAGTTGCCCAGGCAGGTCTCGAACCCGCGGGCTCAGGCAATCCACTCACCTCAGCCTCCCCAGGCGAGGGATTACAGGCTGAGCCACCGAGCCCGGCTAATAACCCAATTTTTAAAATAGGCAAAGTCTGAATAGGTATTTCTCCAAAGAAGATATGCAAATGACCTATATAGACATGGAAAGATAAGTGACATGATTGGTCACTGGGGAAATGAAATAAAAACCATGATGATATACCACAATGTGTACTGCACTAATCTGGCTAGAATAAAAAAGACAGGTCAGTGTTGGTATGGATATGAAAGAAATGGGACTGTCATACACAGCTGATGGCAATGTAAAACAATACAGCTGCTTTGTGAAACAATCTGGCAGTTCCTCAACAGGTTAAATATAGAGTTACCTTATGATCCATCAATCCTGCTCCTAGATATATTCATTTCCAAGAGAAATGAAAACATGTGGCTACATAGAAAGTTGTACACAGGCTGTATGCGGTGGTTCAAGCCTATAACCCCAACACTTTAAGAGGCTAAAGTGAGGGGATTACCTGAGCCCATGGGTTCAAGAAAAGCCTGGACAACTTGGTGAGACCTCATCTCTACAATAAATTTTTAAAAATTAGCCAGGCATGGTAGCGTGCACCTGTAGTTCCAGCTACTTGGAAGTCTGAGGCAGAAGGATCACCTGAGCCAGCAGGTTGACACTGGGATGGCCATGAGCATGCCACTGCACTCCAGCCTGGGCAACAGAGTGAGACTCCAACTCTAAAAAAAAAAAGAAAGTTGTACACAAATGTTCATAGCCGTATTGTTCATGTAAACATAAAGTGGACATAGGTCAAATATCCATCAGCTGATGTAAAAAAGAATAAAGTACCACGTTACAACATGGATGAATCTTTTAAACTGTGCTAAGTGAAAGAAAATAGGCACAAAAGACCACATATTGTATGATCTCATTAATATGCAATGTTTAGATTAGGCAAATGTCTAGAGACAGAAAGTAGACTGGTGGCCACCTAGAAATGGGTAGTTGGGGGAAAATAGGGAGTGAAGGCTAACGAGTTGGGGATTTTGAGGAGCTTGAAGAAATGCTCTAAAATTGATTATGGTGATGATTGCACAGCTTTGAAACATTAAAAACCATTGAATTATATACTTCAAATGGGTTAATTTTATGGTAGGTTAATTATATCTCAATCAGGCTATTTTATAAAATAATAATAAAACTGATGAGAAAAGGTCCAAGGGAACAACATTGTTCTATATTTTGAAAATCTTTTTTGGTGAGTTTGGTTATAATTAGAACCATTCAATAAGGCATTTCATACAAACAAGGGCACCGTGTATTGTCAGGCAGGTTCTCTCAACAATGTGCCCAGCAGTACAGAGCAGCCCTGCATGAGAACTCAATCTCAGACTGTGTACTTTTCAGTCTGAGAAAATAGGACTAAGCTTACCCTTAACTTTTCTTTGGAGCCAACAATCAAATAGCAGTATTCTTTATTATGATTCATTCCTCCCCACTTCCAATGGTCCAAGTCACCTAAGTATCCTAAACAATATTTTTAAGTGCATATCACATAAGAGAAGGCCAGAGCCAAGGCAGAATGGGTGGCAATGAATATGAAACCCCAGTTTCCCTCCCTATTGGGTTTGAAGCATTTCTATTTACTTCCTTAGTCTATACTGACCATCTGAGGACTCCATCTGTTCCCTGAATGATGATTCTTGCTAATAATTGATTGCCACAACTGCATTTCAGCACAATGATTTGGAATTTTATCTCAAGTGCTGAATACTCTTAATTATCTCTTAATGGACTAAAATAAAAAACATCTTAAATGCTAAAGGAAATTGAAATCTGACTTATCGAACAATTTGGCATACCATTATTTTGAGAATGAAATGAGACCAATACATGTGAAAGAAACCTTGAATGTTTATAGAGAACAAGTAGTTTGATGGCTAGAGTAATTATAAAGTCATTAAGCTGTGTGTACATTAAGCCGTGTGTACTTAGGCTAATTACTTCACCTTTCTGGGCCTCAGTTCATCCATTTATAAATGGTAGTACAACTTTCATAAAGTTGATGTGA
The DNA here is from genome assembly GCA_963574415.1 of Tarsius wallacei. Taxonomy (NCBI): domain Eukaryota; kingdom Metazoa; phylum Chordata; class Mammalia; order Primates; family Tarsiidae; genus Tarsius; species Tarsius wallacei. The sequence continues at coordinate 5,077 of CAUYQG010202649.1, read as the reverse complement.
ATACTAAAAAGATTAATATATATCAAGAGCTTTAGAACAATACCTAGCTCATTCTTTGCTGTTATTATCATTTCATACTACCTTTCAGATTTTACTTTAACAAATTTTGGTGGGATCCATTCCAATGTGTTGGCCATCAACTTACGGGTCTCCTTTTATCCTGATGAAAGCCATACTCTAATTTTTCTAAATAAATAATTGTATAGTACAATCTAGTGGTTAAGAACTTGATTCTGGGCCAGGCACAGTGGCTCACACCTGTAATACCAGCACTTTGGGAAGCCAGAGCAAGAAAATTGCTTGAGCCCAGAAGTTCAAGACCAACCTAAGCAGCATAGCAAGACCTCATCTCTATAAAAAATTTTTTTAAAAATTAGCCTGGTGTGGTGGTGTGTGCCTGTAGTTCCAGCTACTCAGGAGGCTGAGGTGGAAGGATCACCTGAGAAATCAAGGCTTAGGTGAGCCATGATTGTACTACTACACTCTAGTCTGGGTGACAGAGTAAGACTCCCACTGAAAGAAAGAAAGGAAGGAAGGAAGGAAGGTAGGTAGGAAGGAAGGAAGAAAGAAAGGAAGGAAGGAAGAAAGGAAGGGAAAGGAAACAAAACTCAATTCTGGAGCTGGTCATCTCAATTTTAAACCTGGTTCTGTCATTACCCTGTAATCTTCTGAGCCTCAGATTCACCATCTGTTAAATGAGGATTAAGTCAGTTATCACATACAAAGACTTAGAACAGAACAGAACTTGGTACATATTCAAGCACTACATAAGCATTTGTAATTATTACTAAATTAGATTCAAAATATAAAAGTTATTGCTAGCCTTATGATCAGAATTCCTTACTCTTCTGAGTTGTTGCAGAAGTTAAAAAAAAGAAAAAGGAAAAAAAAAAGGAGCTTCGGGAAGATGATAATCAGGTACAAACCAGGCCCATCCTCTCACACCAAGGTAGACCTCACCGCTAGAGAAGAATTCTAGGCATCCATCCTGAGTTCAAAGCCCAGTATTTATATCAGGTTGAATGTTTAAACAAGTTAAGCACAAAGGAAAAAAACTAACAGGAATCATTTAAGGTGTTTATTTCTTCATGAAAATTCAGATTTCGAGAACACACAAATGACCCACACATTCAAAGAATAAGAATACAATTTGTGTCCTCCACAATATGACAATAAGTTGGTTAGCTTTGCACTCAGATGTCTCATCTGAGGGGACATCGTAAATCTAGCAAACCACTCTGATGTCCCCTTGTAGCGGACATAAATATATTGCTGAGGATTATACAGGAAAACTTATGCAAGCACAAATTTTTTTAAATGTATGTTTCCTTGAAGTTTTCCATTCAAATTGCACAAAAAAAGCAAATAAAGAGATGGAATATATATTTAGATATGATCGATCAGTTGAGAAGCAGTTTTCAGGAATCACGAGTGTGACCTTCCACATCTTTTTCAAACAACAGACTGGACAATAAATTACATGTTATTAATGTGGGTGGAAGAAAATGAGACTGCATTACCTGTTTGGATAGAAAAACACTAGGTGGAAGATGTCAAACAAATTACTATTGCACAATATGTATCAATGAACCTGCAATGTCAGTGACTGTTTCACATGTTACTGCACATTAGAAAAATATAAGATATAAAATTTTGATTCTTTTTGTCATAAACAGGTTTCTCGATGTCCATAATTCCATTCTAAGCCATATATCATTACAATAAAATAATTGGTTCCAATGGAATACTATTTAATATGAAGTGATTCGTTTTTCACTATTTTGTAAAAAAGTGTGATCTGGTTGCTGGTAGGTGATCAGTGAGATGTCTCTGGGTGCAAATGATTAGAAGTGTGTAGGGAGGTCACAATTGATGACAAAGCAATTAATCACACATTTAGAACAGCTCAATGACTACTGCTTTTCCCATTAGTTCTTCTCAAGAACCTGTTCACGCTGCCGTTAATATGAACATTATTACTAAGATGCAAGGCCATAAGGACAAGAGCTATGAGCTCAAGTACTGCTGGGCTGTTCCTGACCTGGAGTGCCACTAGGGAAAGAGGTGAAGAGTATACTTGACAGCAAGATTTTTTTTTTTAAAACCTTCATGTTGGTAGGTCCTGGGAACAATGATTTCTGCCTGTAAAAATTAAATTACAACAGTTCAGATGAAAGCACACTCCAGTGTAGAACTGCCGCCACCCCAGTCCTACTGAAATATGGTCATGAATCCTGTACCTTGGATAGCAATATTATCTGTAGTATTGATTAGTTTGGGTAGGTTGGAAATCAAAGGATCAGAGAGAATCTGATAGAATATACACCCTCTGAAGTTCTCACTGATTGACATTGAAATTATTGAACCATTTAAAAAAATTCAGTGAATTTCAAAACCATGTGATGAATGCAAATATCAATCAATGATAAAAACAAACATGAATAGAAATATAAAAAACATTAATCTTGACATACTATTATATGTCTGTAGCATACATATGAGAATTTGGACCTCCAAATTAAAATATAGAGAGTTATCATGAACCTACCTAAGAGTCTCTTTATTAACTATAAAATGGTTGTCTCTTAGAAAAGGGATCTCCTCCTCAAGATCTGGCTTCTTGTAGAATTAGGGCTCTGATTAAAACCAAATGTGGAAAGGAAAACATTGACAAATTAAATGCATAAAAATCCAAATCTTTTGTTTAGTAGAAGATATAGTAAAAAGACTTTAAAAATAAGTTACCAATGGGAGAAAATACTAGTAATGTATATAACCAGAAAGACAGTAATATACATAATATAGAAAGAGTGCCTACAGGCCGAGCTCAGTGGCTCATTCTGTAATCCCAGCACTTTGGGAAGCCAAGGCAAGTGGATTGCCTGAGCCCACATGTTCAAGATCAGCCCAGGTAACTTGGTGAGACTTCATCTCTACAATAAACTTAAAAAACAAATTAGTCGGGCGTGGTAGTGCACGCCTGTAGTTCTGGCTACTTGGAAGACTGAGGTGAAAGGATTGTCAGAGCCCAGCATGTCGACGCTGGGGTGGCCGTGAGTGTGCTACTGCACTTCAGCCTGGGCGACAGAGTGAGACTCCAACTCAAAAAAAATAAAAGAGTGCCTACAAATCCACAGAAAAAGGGCAAATTCCCCCACAATTGACAAAGGATATGAATAAAAATTTACAGAAATAACTAATAAACACACATAAATATACTGAACCTCAATAATGTTCAATGAAGTACAAGTTAGATCTAGAATATGCTATTTTTGCCTATTTGAAAATAAAAAATTACAAATGTTAGCAATAACACTAAAAGTATAGTATTACATTGTAATTTCAGTCCCTATTAAAATAAAGAAAATTTGGAAGTCTTTTCATGACTACTTTCATTTATTCAACCAGTATTTATTAGGTGCTACTGAGGACAAATTACAGTGATGGATAGTGTAGTGGATATCAGAATGAATTAAAAGGCACTTTAAAGTAAAATATAGCCTAGGGTGAAAGAGAGATAAACATACAAGCTACCAATATAATATAAAGCAGAGTGAAGTATGTTCATGAGAGAGAATTGGGAGATCAGAGGACTTCCAGTGGGAAACATTCTCAAGAAGGGCTGGAATTTTAGCAGAACCTGTAATATTAAGCTGAAATAATATAGGCAGAAAAAGGAGGAAGAACATTCAGCCAGAGGCAAAAAAAGTGAAATTATAGAAATAAACATCATGAGACTGGATTAAAGACTTAAATGTAAGACCTGAAATGCTAAAACTATTAGAAGAATAAACAGGGGAAACATTTCATGTCATTGGTCTGGAAAAAAATTTTGGGATAAGACCTCAAAAGCACAAGCAACAAAAGCTAAAATAGACAAATGGGATTACATCAGACTAAAAAACTTCTGCACAGCAAAGAAAACTATCAACAGAGTGAAAAGGCAACCTGCAGAATGACAACAAATAACTGCAAACTATTCATCTGACAAGGAGTTAATATCCAGAATATATAAGGAACTCAAACAACTCAATAACAAAACAACAACAAATAATCTGATTTTAAAATGGACAAAAGACTTGAATAGACATGCAAATGACCAATGGGTATATGACATACAAATGACCAATGGGTATATGAAAAACACTCAACATCACAATCATCAGAGAAATGCAAATCAAAATCACAATGAGATATCACCTCACTCCAATTAGAATGGCTATTATCAAAAAGACAATAACAATTGCTGGCACAGATGTAGAGAAAGGAAAACTCTTATATATTGTTGGTGGCAAGGTAAATTAGTAAAGTCATTAAGGAAAAAGTACAGGGGATCCTCAAGAAATTAAAAATAAAACTGCCACATGATTCAGTAATCACACTATTGGGTATATATCTAAAGGAAAGGAAATCAGTTTGTTAAAGAGATATCTGCACCCCCATGTTTATTGCAGCACTATTACAATAACCAAGATATAAAATCAAGCTTAGTGTCCATCCATCAACAGATGGATGGTTAAAGAGAGCATAGTATATATACACAGTGGAATACTATTCGGTTGTCAAAAGAATAATAAAATCCTAAGTCATTTGCTGCATCATGCATGAATCTGAAGGACAATATGTTAAGTGAAATAAGCCAAGCACATAAAAGACAAATATCACAAGATTTCATTCATATGCAGAATCCAAAGAAGTTGATTTCATAAAAGTAGAGAGTAGAACAATGGTTACCAGAGGCTGGGAAGGTAGGGTGGAGGTGAGGGGATATAGGGAGAGGTTGTTCAATAGGTAGAAAATTACAGTTAGATAGGAGAAACAAGTTCTGCACAGGGAGGTAATTATAATTAAAATATTGTATTAGATGTTTCAAAATACCTAGAAGAAAGGATTTTGAATATTCTTATCACAAAGAAATGATAAATGTATGAGGTAATCCCAATGATCACAGTGAACAGGTTCCTTGCCACCCTGTTTGGAACCTCTGCCTCACTGGGGAGTCAGTCCTGTTTCACAGCCAGTGCCCACCTAGAGAAATGAGGTCCTGGAACCAGGCAACAAAGACCCCAGCTTCTAA
>CAUYQG010202648.1:0-28348 GCA_963574415.1 Tarsius wallacei | reverse complement strand
ACGCCCGGCTGATTTTTTGATTTATTGTAGAGATGAGGTCTCGCTTGCCCAGGCGGGTCTCGAACCCGTGGGCTCAGGCAATCCACTCACCTCAGCCTCCCAAAGGCGCGGGATTACAGGCTGAGCCACCGAGCCCGGCTTAGACTGATTTTCAAAGGTCTTGACACAGTCCCTCATAGGAGCAATAGCGACATGGCACCCCCCTCCCAGAGGGGGAGCTAGACAAAGCAGAACTCAGTTCCTTAACTTCTCTGGTAAAGGAGTTTTCACTGGTCCTTAGCAAAGAGGTATTGAGCCTCAGAACCAACCAATGGCCTTTGTTAGTTGTGTCTTATGTGTTATAAGCTATGTCTAGTTCTCATTATGCTGCAGGTTTCAGTTCTTTGCAATAAGACCTTCTATCATATTTATAAGGTATCGAGTTGAAGAACCCTTTTACTATGGCTCTACATAACCATGCAGATCAGCAGAACCACGACGAGTCTGTGCCCTGAATGGAAAATAAAAGAAGAATTTTTTCTTAATGAGGTTACATATTTCCCCTGTAGTTAGAAAATTCCAGTTTGATGAGTTTATGAAAATGTTCCTCTTTCAAAAGAAATAGTCACTTAACATTTATTGAGCAAGTCCTTCAGATTGTTCAGAAAAGAATAAGGAAAAGGTGAGGCAGTAGGTGGAGTTTATTCTGATTTTCAAAAACCTTTTGATTTCATCCCTCAAGGAGGAGGAGAAATTGGCAGTCCAGTGGTGAAGTATGAAACACAAAACTTTATCAATGAAGACTAAATCACTCAAAACTATGCTGGGAATCTGCTGAGTTCTCTTCCTGAATTAGAAAATGGTATTTTAAAAGGTAGATAGGAGAAGGGTAATTTTGCTTGGATTAATTATAGAATTAGGACATCGCCATTAGTTAGTCCAAGTACACTTAGGATAATAGTGGATGTGGCCTGGTGTGTTGGCTCATGCCTATAATCCCAACACTTTGGGAGGCCAAGGTGAGAAGATTGAGCCTACGGGTTCGAGACCAGCCTGAGCAACTTGGTGAGATCTAAGCTCTGCAATAAATCAGAAAATTAGCCAAGCATAGTGGTGCATGCCTGTAGTTCCAGATACCTGGAAAGCTGAGGTGGAAGGATTGTCTGAGCCCTGTAGGCCGAGGCTGTGGTGGCTGTGAGCATGCTACTGCCCTCCAGCGTGGGCGACAGAGTAAGACTCAAAAAAAAAATGGAGGTAACAGAAAGGCAGATGATATTTTGGAAGTCTAGACGACAAGGCCACAAGCAATAGCAATCCCTTTCTTTTTGTTTTCAGCACAATGTTTTTGACCATTGATTTCCGATTAAGAGGCTCAAACATACGGCATTACCCACTGCTCAGCAGGCATTTTCTTAATTGGAAAGCATGTGTGCCTTTGTTTTAAAAATCATCAGAGTTATTGATAATTGTCATTCTGACTGGAGTTAGGTGGTATCTCAGAGTGGTTTTGATTGATTCTTAAAGCTTCTGCATGTCTGCTCACAATTTATTGGTCAAAACAAATTGCATATCCATGAGTAACTTTAGTGGCTTAAGAGAGTTTACTTTTCTTTTTTAAAAAAGGCAATGTATGTTTGGAAATCATAATACAGCCTGACATAACAGTGAATCTATAAGGAATTCTAGTGTAGCATTATATACTAGAATATTGAGAACAACAATATTGTTTATTTGAATATAAAGAAAGAGAAAGTATTAAAATACGTGGAACATTTTAAGTATAAAAAATGGTAAAACGCCTCTCTCAGTATTGTGTGTGTGTGTGTGTGTGTGTGTGTGTGTGTGTCTGAGAGAGAGAGAGAGAGAGAGGGAGTCTCTCGGTATTTTAAGCATAATCTATTGAACTATGGGTGATAGATTTGGGTGATAGGTAATAAATGACCTATTGAATTTTGTCCAAGCACAAAATTCTGATTTATAATCAGTGTTGCACTAGAAAACCCAAAATGGATGCTGATTCTGTGAAATACCTTTTTTGAAGGTATACCAAATTAAGACTAGATTTAAGCTAGTACTATTACTTGGGCAACTTAGTATTTGCTAGACTTTAACTATCTTATCATCATCAATGGTCTAAAAGTATTTTTGAGTAACTGAATATAAATGTCACTTTTTCAAATATTATATATAATTACTGAAAAGCAGTGGTTCTATTTTGTCCAAGAAGATGCAATCTAAATATATGAAGGAGACAAAGCTATGTGGGCTGAGGAATTTATAAACTAATACTAGGAATTTGTTTTAAATATGTCATATCATCCCTTTATATTCTAACAGCCAGTATATAATCTTAAATTCAAGAAGTAATGTTTAATTTATTTTTATTTATGATAGTATGTATTTATTTTTGCTTAAACTCTTTAGTTGAATTTGTCACAAAGGAAAAATTGTTCCATCACTTAGACTCTTGGAATATATTAGGTGGTCATCGTGATAACTAACTCAAAATCTGGAAGCTAGGGAGGCTTTTTATTTCAAAGAAATGTTAACTTCATTGTATGAATATAAAGTTCTTGATATCTTTCATATAATACAGATCTTTTTGCAGATACTCAATTATTTTTGTGAAACATATCAGCCGAGATAATGCAAATTAAATTTCAAAACCAAACTCAGGTGTAAAATGTTTTTGAAACTGTGAAACTTAGTCTATTTTGTACAAAATAGAAGCATAAAGAAACTAAATGTACTAAATGTTTGGCAATTAGAAATTTTGTTTTCTAAAACATGGTTCTATAAGTTTCATTTCTATAGCTCATAAGTAAAACTAATGTAAAGTGTCTATTATGGATTGTGAATATAGAGAATCAATGAAATAAAATTTGATTACAAATAATTTAGATTATATTTATAGAGTATACAGAACACCTTGAAAAATGAAAGGGACACTGCTGTTGATTATAGGGTTCCTTCTTTGAAAATATTGAAAATATTCTAATGGGAGAGACTAAGACCAGCAAATAGATAACTGATGGAAACTTAAAATATGTACAGTTGGTAGTGATGTGGTAAACTATTCAAAATCATTTGGGCCTTGATTCAAGACATGCAGAATAAACAGCTCAAATGAGAATTAGCTCACTACCTGTTCAGGCTGTCTAAACAAAGCTAATAAAGTTATAGAGGTTACAATCTACCTTTAATGAATTTTATACTCATAAGTACATTCAAATTTTTGCTTCACTTCAATTTTGAATTTTTTTGGATTTTTTTCGAGACCCATTGAATGCTGCAAAACAAAACAATCGGCCTCCCTTTTGCCTATACTCCCAGGTTGCTATATGCTAAAAAATTAGCTTCCACACTCATCCAACTATTGGGATATTGGTTTTTTATTGTCAAGTGAAAGAGTACAGTGGTTAGTGCTAATTTTAGATGATGTCATGGGGATGGACTGGAGTAGAATTTTGAAGAAGAATATTATACAATGTATAGAAGAATTGGCCATTTTCACTGAAAGACAAAGTAGTTTTCAGCCATTTTACCAAACAGTGACTACATATTTTATTTTCTCTTGCAGACCTCATGCCTTAAAAGATAGCTGCATTAGTATAATAATAATTATATTATTATAATTTTCCTAATTTTATTTATTTATTTGTTTGTTTATTTATTTTTGAGTTGGAGTCACTCTGTCACCCACACTCATGGCCACCACAGCTTTGACCTGCTGTGCTCAGGTCATCCTTCTGCCCCAGCCTTCCAGGTAGCTGGCATTACAGGTGTGTGCCACCATGCCTGGCTAATTTTTTGATTTTTTGTAGAGACAAGGTCTCACCAAGTTGCCCAGGCTGGTCTTAAACCCCTGGGTTCAGGCAATCCTCTCAACTCGGCCTACCAAAGTGCTGGGATTATAGGCTTGAGCCACCATGCCTGGCCTAATTTCTCTAATTTTAAAACAATTAATGACATATAACCACCAGTCAGCAAGAGACAATGAGTGTTACCAAACTCAGTTTGTATTGCCCTTTTTGAAATACCTATAGCGGTTTTCAGGTCTCACCTGTCCAGTACTATCTCCATATATGAGGGGGTACTCAAAAAAAACCTGGAATTTATTTTTAAAATTTTGTATTTATTCTTACATGTTTAAACTTTAGCCACCTTCTAAGTACTCTCTGTTTAATGCACTAGCACACATATCAAAATGCTTTTTCTACTGCTCAAAAGAGCTTTTGAACTTGTCATTTTTGATGTCTTTAAGTGCTTCTGCTGATTTTTGTTTTACCTCTTCCACATTGGCAAAACATCTCCCTTTGAGGACTTTTTTTCATCAGGGGAAATAAAAAAAGATGTTGCTCAGGGCTAGATAGAGAGAGTGGGACATTGAGGTCATACCATTTTTGGTCAAAAATTGCTGAGCACTCAGCATGGTGTGGGCAGGTGTGCTTATAAATCACTCATTATGAAATGAGCAAGTGTGTTGAATCTCCCGCCAAAAAAATTTACTGAAGACGAATGCAGCCACTCACAACAACGCTAGCCAGGTACACTGATGCCTTTGGGTTTCTAGAACACTTAACATAGTGGAGGAAGCCTGTACTACAAGGGGCCCACCCTCCAAAAAAATAGTTCCCTTTTTTTTTTTTTACCACCTCCCTTATACTATACTAGAAAATGTTGAGTAATTATACCTTTTGATTTTTATTTTATAATTTGGAAAAAATTTTTTTTAATTTATAATTTGGAAGAAAAAAAAGAAGAATGTAACAAGCACACGGGTACTAGCACTTAACATTGACATGTATTAAGATTTGGTCATATTTACAACATAACTTTTTTTATAAAGTTGTTTGTATTTCTCTGCTAGGGCATGTCTCCTTGTAGTTCATATTTATATGCTTTGCTACACACATATGCATTCAGAAACAGCATATTCTATTTCTCAACTTTAGTCCACAATAAAACAGAGTGGAATTTAAACAGAAGGATGTAGGATTATGATAGGATAAATAAAATGGTTCAAAAGTTTGTTACAGTGGTCATATCAGACCCTGCTTGGAACTCCCTAATTGACTCTCAAGGCAACACATGCTCAGATTTCTGATTTTTCCTTCTTCAGTTTTATTGTCAATATTCCTCTTTCATATTTCCTAAATCCTTGTTGCACTGTATGCCTCACCCATACTGCTTTTTACATTTTCAAAGTTTATTGTTTCTGAAGCCTTTCCACATCTTCATTTTGTGCAAAACACTTCTTCCACCTTCTACTCTACTCATCCTTCAAACCTCAGTTTACAAATCACTTCCTGGGGGAAATCTTCTGTGATCCCTTCAAAATATGAAACCAGAGCCAAATAAAGATATTTTAGAAGCTTTAAATGCTAAACGTTGTATAAGATATATGTGTATCACTCTTCCACCATGTTACTCACAGTTTGGTTTTCCTAATAGTGACTATTTTGATGATTTTATTTTTGAAGTACTAGATATGAAGTTCCTTTTATAAAATCAAGTTTCTTACTTGCTTGATGAGTATTTTAGCAATGCACAGCAGTCTATTCTTAACCCATCACAGTGTTTATTAAACAATATTTCATTATTATTTTCTGTACATTTCACTAGACTGTAAACAAATTGATGGTAGGAATCATGTTTTGTTCAATGTCCTATCTCCAGAATAAGGGCAATGCCTGGTACATGGATATTGATCAATAAATATGTGTTAAATGAAAAAATATTAATGGTAATCTAATTTCTCATGGCATACAATTACTTAGTCAAAAGCCCTGCCTTCTCTCTGCCCTGGAAATAAGTAATTTTGACCTGTAAGGCTGTAGAGGTCAAGTTCTTCTTGTGTGTTGTGCTTACTGTATAACAGAGTGGATCTTCATACGAGGGAAAACATGAACATAAAAAACTGTGTCTAAAGGTACAACTATTTGTATAACATCTCAATTTACAAAGTATATCCAAATACACCATCTCATTTGACCCTTGGAATAAACTTGGGAAGCAAATATTTTTGTCTCTATTTCACATATACGGCAACAGGCTCAGACAGATTAAGTGACTTGAGCAAAGTTATGTGGCAGTAAAGCAGGGCTATAACTCAAGCCCAAGTCTTCTGCCTCTAAATGACTTTTCTACTTGGAAACCTGTGGATCAATTTACTTATGGCTATAGAGAAATACAGTTGATCCTGTCATTAGAAATTCCTAACCTGAATTCTTATGATGATGGTAAAGCAATAATATAATTAGAATATGAGAGGGAACCCCCAAAAAAACCAGGAATTTACTTATTTAAAAATTGTGTACTTATTCTTGCATTTTTAAACTTCAATCACCTTCAAAGTACTCTCCATTTGATGCAATACAACTATTGAGATGCTTTTTCTACTACTCAAACCAGTTTTAGAACTTGTCAATTTTGATGCCTTTTAGTGCTTCTGCCCCCCTCACCCTCCCCCCCCCCACTCACCTCTTCCACATCTACAAGACATTTCCCTTTGAGGACTTTGTTTCATTGGGAAAGCAAAAAAAAAAAAAGGCACTTGAGGCAAGATCGGTTGAATAGGGAGGGGAGGGGAGGGCATGGGGGTCATGCTGTTTTTGTTCAAAAACTGCTGAACGCTCAGCGCAGTGTGAGCAGGTGTGCTTGTAAATCATCCATCATGAAATGGGCAAACACGTTGATATAATCTCAAAAAAAAAAAATCACTGAAGCTGAGTGCAACTTCTCACAACAGCAGCGACTGGTACACTCTGATGTCAATGGGTTCCTAAAACACTTACCTAGCATGGGAATCCTGTACTGTAAGTGGCTCATTCTCCAAAAGATAATTCTGGGTTTTTTGGTTTCCTCCCTTGTATATCTTTCCATTGACTGGTAAGTCAATCGATTTTATATTTTAAAAGAAAAAAAATGAGGCAAGCTTTGGATTTTTCTTCCTCACTTATCTTCCAGAGCCTTTATAAACCTGAGATTCCCTAAACTGTATACTTAATATTTCCACTATTTTAGTTATTGCCTTCAATAATATTCTAGGTTTTCACAGTGAGATATAAAATGTTAAAGTATTGAACTTGAGTCTCAGAAAGCATGAAAATTCAGCTTATTTTTAATTTATTGATAATCAAACTGACAAAATATTAAGGTTTTATGCAACATTTTTGCCTAAATCTTCTACAGTGTCTTCTTTCTACATTTTGACATAGAAACCAGTAAGTCATTTTTATGTAAAGATGTTTGCTTCACCCAAGAGATTGTAAATGAAACTTTATACTCAAAGCCATTCTGTAATGAAGATTACCCTAAATAAAAGATTGAGTGAAACCAAGTCAGAAATAAATACCTGTAGAAAGCCTTATTGGCAGAATTCTTCCTCACTCTTCTTTATTCCACCAGAAACATTGATATCAATGGTATATTTGATCATAACACTCTTCTGCTTATATCCCTTTAAGGGTCCTTCCTTCATGTACAAGATCAATTTTAAGCTCTTTAAAAATGGTTGAGTGCCAGCCTATCTTATCAGCCTCATGTTTCAATTTTTCTTGCTATACAATTCAAATTCCAGTAAGACCAAACTATGTTTAGTTCCCTGCATATATCTGGTTCTCAGCCGTATGCATGATTAAAAGTCATGTTGTTCTCTTTGCCTTGACAGTTCTTCGCCCTTTTTCTAGATAACTACTTTTATTCTTCCAGATTTTACTCATGCTTTTCTTTTACCAAAATATCTTTCTCATTTCCTCAGATTGGTTACCTAGGTGGTTTTTGCTTCCTTAGTACCCTCTGCCCATGTCTCTCTTTGCAGCTACCAACTTATATTTTATCCATCTTCATTGAGGTGTGATTGGCACATAAAAGTTGTACATATTTAAGATATACAGCATGATATTTTGTTGTATTACATTGTGAAATGATTACCACAAACAAGCTAATCATCATATTCATCACCTCACATAGTTACCTTTGTGTGTATGTGTGAAGAGAGTAGTTGAGATCTACTCACTTAGCAAATTTCAAGTATATCCTACATTATTATTGACTATAGTCACCATACTGTATATTAGGTCTCCAGAACTATTCATTATATAACTGAAAGTCTGGGCCCTTTGACTATTATATCCCCCCATCCCATCCCTCAAAACCATTGTTTTCTTCTCTGTTACTATGAGTTTGACTTTGGTATTTTCAGATTTTATGTATACATAAGATTGTGTATTATTTGTCTTTCTGTGCCTGGCTTATGTCACTTAGCATTATGTCCTTCAGGTTCATCTATGTTGTTGCAATGGCAGAATTTCCTTCTTTTTTAAGGCTTGTTAATATTCTGTTGTATGTATGTATATATCACGTTTTCTTTATTCATTCATTTTTTGTAATACACCTACGATTGTTTCTATATCTTGGCTACTGTAAATAATACTGCAATGATATGAAAGTGCAGATATATCTTCGAGATAGTGAATTTTTTTTTTTTTTTTTTGAGTCGGAGTCTCACTCTGTCACCCAGGCTGGAGTGCAGTGACACGCTTATAGCCACCCCAGCATCAACCTCCTGGGCTCCATGACCCTTCTGCCTCAGCCTTCCAAGTAACTGGAGCTACAGGCACGCACTATCATGCCCAGATGATTTTTTAATTTATTTTAGAGATGAGGTCTCACCAAGTTGCCTGTGCTGGTCTCAAAACTGCGGGCTCAGGCAATCCACTCACCTCGACCTCCCAAATTGCTGGGATTACAGACTGAGCCACCGAGCCCAGCCAAGCTAGTGATTTTATTTCCTTTGGATGTATACCCAGAAGTGGGATTGCTGGATGATATGGTAGTACTATTTTTAATTTTTTTGAGGAACATCCATACTGTTTTCCATAATGACTGTATCAGTTTACAGTTACAAAGGTTACCTTTTCTCACCCTTGCCAACACCATTATCTTTTGGCTTTTTGATAATAGCCATTCTGACAGGAGTAAGGTGATATCTAATTGCGGTTTTGGTTTGCATTTCCCTGATAATTAGTGATATTCAGTATTTTTCATATACCTGTTGACCATTTGTATGACGTCTTTGGAAAAATGTCTATTCAGGTCCTTTGCCCATCTTTAAATTGTTTTCTTTTTCTATTTTGCTATTGAGTTGTGTGATTTCCTTATATATTTTGCATATCAACCCCTTATTGGATTATGGTTTGTGAATATTTTCTTCCATTCCATAGGTTGCCTTTTTCATTTTGTTGATTGTTTCTTTTGCTATCCAGAAACTTTTCCACTTGATGTAATCACACTTTTTTTGTTTGTTTGGTTTTTGTTTTTGTTGCCTGCAGCTACCAATTTATATTGTACTGTATACACATTTATGTGGCCTTTGTTTCCTGCTATACTCTGACCTGTGTCTTCTGTTTGAAATTGTATTTGGCTGTTTTTCCACCCATATTTCTTTTGGATAGTCTGTGCATATTTTTTTCTAGAGCACTAAGGAAAATAACACTTAACTTGGCATAATTATTTGGTAAGAAGTCAGTGATCAAGAAATGTTATGCCAAGAGTAGAACATTTCACCACTCTGTTGTAGTTAGGTAAGAGGCATTGGTATTTCTTGTTAAACATCCTTGCATAATGAATGCATCATAATAGTAATTCATGTATTATAACCATTCAAGCATAGAATATATTTCCAACATAATGATAATCTTTAAATGTGTGTAGGTACAGTGTACATCAGTGTATGTACTAGGTAGAAAGTGACTACAGTTGTGAGTGTGGAGACAATCCTTGTTAAGTTGCGAGGGACTTTAGAGAGATCATCTAATTTCATCTGCCTCCATTCAGTCTATGGGTGATGATAATAACAAATAACAGTTGTGTGTTTTGTACTTTATAAAACTTTTCTATATCACTTGATGTTTGTAGGTAGTTAAGCAGAGTTGTTATTGTTACGATGCCCATGGCAACTCTGTGAGCTAAGTTTAAGCATAGCTGGCATTTTTTTAATCTACTAATTATAGCTGTCTGGGAGACACATAATTCATTTGGATCTGCCATATAACATAAAATATGAATAACCACAGTAGAAACTAGAGGCATTAAAGATAGAGAAAAAATTCAGTAGTTAACTATATTTGCCTTAGAAACAAGTTCATTAAGTTTACTCATCAATCATATCTCCCATTAGGGTAGAGAACCCTTTAGGTTGTGGTAGAGTGAGCAGGATAGTATGCTAAAAAACATAGTCATAAACCCCGTTTTGTTGCCAAATAACTATATCTACTTAAGTGAGTCATTTAACTTCTTTGTGTCTCTATTTCTTATCTGTGAAACAGAGATATATGGACACTAAAGTTACTTCCATCCAATTTTCCTCCCTTTGTTTATTGCTGTATGTTATAACTCCAACCCTGTTTAACCTAATGAAAATCTTAGCCAATTTGTTTAAAAATTGACCATTTTAAATTTCAACAACTAAATTTCGTGAACCCTCCTTTTCTCTCTTCCAAATCAATAGTGATAGGAACACTAACACATTGTGGTCATTGAGTTGGTGAAAATGGTGAGGGGAGTGCAAAGGAAGCACTTGATTGTACATATATCTTGTTCCCAAGGGCATTTAGGTTTCTGAAATTAAAACTAAATTATGACATTTTGGTAACACATTCAAGAAGAATGCTGGTGCCTGTCTATTCACCCATGGACATTCTTCTTTACACTCAGGACAGTCAACTTTCAACTTTTGATGAATCTAAACTCAGTTTGGACTTTCATCTTCCATCCATTGCAAATCATTTATCCCTGGCACTGCTTTTTTTTTTTTTCGTGTATTATATTACAGAGAGAATTAGTTTCATTGTACGATGCTGCTACTGTAAATGTCATAAAAGACTGGAATCTGCTCTTTGCTGTACCTGGAAACTAAATCTCTTCATGTTTTCGTCCAGATATGGCCTTCATTGTCACTTGTTTGAAATTTTTGTTTAATGGTTTCCTGTTTTGTAATTGTTAGATGGGTTATAGTACATATCTCTAGACTTGCATTGCTGTCTAACACCTCGGTAACCACTAGCTGCATGTGAACATTGAAATGTAAATTTAAATCAATTAAAATTAAGTAAAATTACAAATTAAGTTTTTCATGTGTACCAGCCACATTTCAAGTGTGGCTCACGTGTCTAAAGGCTATCAGATAGGACAGCACAGACAGCGTTTCTGTTATCCTGGAAAGTTTTATTGAAGAGTATTTTTCTGGATCCTTGCTTTATGTATGCATCTTGATGAAGCTTTATGTCAGTACACAACTTAGGATGTTGTACAGCAGAAATCTATAAAAGCAATCAGACTGAGAAGAGGTTTGGGTGAGGACTGTTCTAGTTTGTTACTAAAAATGGAATGCACCCCCTGTCCTTTGGAAAAGTTGTTAGAATTTTTTTTTAATATAAAATGCGGTAAAATGGCTCAAAACTAGAGAAAAATAGAGTTTTTGCTTTCTTTTTGCAAAATAAATGTTTCTTATGCTGTTTACCAGATCATTAACTGTGTGGTTCATACTGTATCATAGTCTCTTTTCCTCTGAGAAATAAGCAGCTCATCTAAATTTTCTCTACTCCTGACAATATTCCTCGCTCTTCTTAAGCCTCTAACCATATTTGTACCTCCTTTTCCCTGATTGATAAATTTGCCACATTTATCATACTGTTTGAAGAAAATAGAAGGTAGTAAATATATTCTTTTTTTTTTTTTTGAGTTGGAGTCTCACTCCATCGCCCAGACTGGAGTGCAGTGGCCGCTCCCGGCCACCGCAGCCTCGACCTGCTGGGCTCCGGCGCTCCTTCCGCCTCAGCCTTCCTAGTAGCTGGAATTACAGGCACATGCTACCACGCCCAGCTAATTTTTTTGATTTATTGTAGAGATGAGGTTTCACCTGCCCAGGCGGGTCTCGAACCCGCGGGTTCAGGCAATCCACTCACCTCAGCCTCCCAAGGCACGGGATTACAGGCTGAGCCACTGAGCCCGGTGTAAATATATTCTTGATTCACTTGTTTTCCCCTTTGATTTTACACTTTAGTTATTCTCCTTTTTTAATATTTGTCATATAAATCCTTCTCTTAATACTTTGTCCTCAGTATGTATGTAGTACTGCATCCTTCAGCTCCTAATACAATCTCCCAACAGTAATGACAGGAATTTTGTTATACTGAACATCTCATAGACGTGCTTTCCATGTGTAATTTTTACATTGACTGAGTTATATAAATATGTTTATCTGGGTTTTTAGAAGTTAGCATATCATAGTCAACTCTAAACTGCCTCTAACTTCTTTTTCCCCTCCTTCTTCTCTGTTACTTTGACCCTGCTTCTCACAAAACTACTTTTATAATCGCTTTCCTACCTTGAAACTTTTCTTAGAAGAATCGGCAATGCGTGCTGTTACTTGTACATCTAAACTTCCCATGCTTGTCCTTTTTAACTAATGATTCATTTTCATCACTATATTAAAACTGATTTTTAAAGTTTTGCACTGTCATTTTTCTCAGTTCCTCACTTAAATTAGATGCTGTTTATGCCTTCTCCCTCTCAAAAATTATTTCTTTTTTTTTTGTAATACCACTTTTGCCATTTAATCCTGGCCATGGGATTAATTCTTCCTCTATCTGGCTCCTAAACAAGCATTGTCTGAGGCTTTAACCTCAGCTGTCTTCCCACCATACATACTCTGTTTTGATGAAATTGTTGTTGTTTTCTTCTTATAGCTTTAACTATCACTGTAGCGTAAATACCACTGAGATTTGGCTCTATTTCGGTTCTAATTCACCTTTTTCCGATGTTTGTGAGACAGTTGTGTACAACATGTCCTGCCATCAGCCACTTCTAGTTTCACGTGCACAAAATGTAATTCTTTTAATCTCCCCAAAATTCTCTTCTGCCTCTCTACTATACTATTTATCCATGTTTTCAGGCTTGAACCCTTGGAGTAATGTTTAGATTTTTCTCTCCATTATTCGATGTATTATTTAATTTTTGGCTATCTGTATGTCATCCACCTACCTTCAACTCCTCATCTAACTTTTCTTCCTTCCAAATACACTTCTTCATCATCATTTTCATAAAACACAAATTCAGTCACGTATTTCTCATATTCAAACATCTGTGAACACTCCCTTGTATCAGAATAAAGTTCACATTCCTCTGCCCTTCCTAGAGATAAAATATCCATCTACTTGGTATATCTAGGAAGACACACAGCTCTGTGGAGATTCCCAAATCTGAGACATGGCACCAGAGCTACTCTTGTAAATTAAAGAGCCATGAAGAAAGGAACAAGAGATGGCTGTGGGAGTTGGTAGCTGGACCAGAGCATTACATCTGGAGATACCCTTCACAAATTACATTGCTATATAACATCAACTATGATACTATGTAGGTTGCTCTGACTTCCCCTTTTCCCTATGCAGTCAAGAGAAATTATCAATTAACTGAGTTTATTTTTTGCCACTCTAGTTAAAGGAACTTCAAAATAGAAATTATTTTGTTATAGAAAAATAAAAATTTTAGTCCCTTTAATATAAAAACAAAAATTTTCCCCAGCCTAGCATTTGTAACTCTCCATAATATGACCCTATATTATTTTCTCTGCTTTCTTTCCCTCTGCATTCTCCACCCCCCCCCATATAGTTTATAGTCTGGTTACTCCTTACTAAATGTGCATTTGTTCAGTATATTCACACATCCTAAAATGTTTTTTCCCCATGGGCCCCGAAATTTCTAGATTTAAAAGCCATTTAAAGCCAGATAAAATATCATCTCCTCTAGATAGTTAATCCAGGATTATTAAATTAGAATTTATCTCCCTTTTATGGGTAATTTGTTGCCATTTATCTTGTCTACCTTGTATTATTATTTGAATTATTTGTATTTGTATTTGAATTGTATTTGTAGTATTATTTGAATATTTTCTTCCCTGTAATGAAATCATGATGGCCAAGGACCAACTTTAATTTCTCCTTTATTACCTAATAGTGCCTGTAAGTGAATTGCATTCAGGAGATGACAAAACACATTTTGGTGAACAGAATTGTGAATTGAATAAATAAATGAATGTATGAATAAAAAATGAATTAATTAAGAAAGAAAGAAAACAGTATAACAGTAACTCATTGCTTGAATTAATCTCTTAGGCATGTAAAGACTTTTGATAGCTTAGTAGTAGAATACGTTGAAGTGTTCGGTGTGAAAGTACCATTATCAAAGGTTTGCATACATGGGTCATTTAAATATTACTTCTAAAATAAATATTACTTTAAAGCACAAAAGTCATTATGTTATTTTTAAAAGTTTAATATGTACACTAAAATGAGAAAGATGAAAACTTAAAGCATTTATAATTTTAAAGTTCCATGAAATATAATTGTTTTATTAATAGTGACATACACTATTGCCCTTCTCTCTCTCTCTCTCTCTCTCTCTCTCTCTCTCTCTCTCTGTGTGCGTGCGTGTGTGTGTGTGTGTGTGTGTGTGTGTGTGCTTATTTATTTATTTATTTTGAGTTAGGGTCTCACTCTGTTTCCCAGACTGGAGTGCAATGGCATGATCATGGCTCACAGCAACCTCCAACTCCTGGGCTCAAGTGATCCTCCTGTGTCGCCCTTTAAAGTTTCTGGGACTGTAGGTGTGCGCTGCCACACCCGGCTAATTTTTTTTAATTTTTTTTGTAGAAACAAGGTCTCGCCATGTTGACTGGGCTGGTCTTGAACTCCTAGCTTCAAGCAATCCTCCCATCTCTACCTCTCAAAGTACTGTGATTACAGGCATGAGCCACTGTGCCTGGCCTCTTTATGTACTTAATAGCAATAAGCCATGTACTGCTTTTATGATTATAATATACAGTTGATGAGAAACATCACTTGTTCTGAGCATTATGACCTCCAAGTGCTTAAAAATTGTTGACAAAGAATGGAACACCAATGGCAACATATAGGAATAAACATCACTGTGCATTCTGCTCAGCATAGCAATTGCATCATTGTTTCACAGAAAGGATAACTGAATATGATCTTGTGTGGGTGTATAGCTCATCTGTGGGAGGCTGTTTCTGTGCGTACTTCTCTAAGAAGACAAGAGATCAAAATTGAAGAAACATTCCTCATTTTTATGAATATTTTCTCATTATAAATTTGGCCCATTTAAATGTGCATCACATGGTTTGTAGAAGCATTATATGGGAAAGCATAATGAAGAAACAAAAATTTTATTTTGCAGGCACAATAAAAGATAGCTTGAGTTACCAAAGAGAATTTCTGGGAGTATATAGTACCATAGATCTAAATCTAATTTTAAAAACCTAAATTTAATTCTAACCCAAGAATAACTAGAACATTAGAGGTATACCTTTCCATAGCATGAATAGATTTATAAAGGAGAGATTTTCCCCATATGCAGTGCTGTTTTCTTTTTAAAACATAGGTATGATCTTTTGATAAAAGATTTGGACCCAAATGTTAATAAAACCCACACTTGGGAAGCAAATATTTTAAAATCGCATTTTGATGAAAGTAAAATAACTTTCTAATAAAATAAATATCCCAAAATACCTATGGCTATTTAAATATTTAGCATGATAAAATGAATTCCATGAAAATATAGCCTAACAAAATAGAGCGTATTCATTTAGTTTCTTTTATTCTCCCTAATATAAAGTAGCAGGTTAATATGCATTCTCTGTATTGTTTTGTTTTGGTTTTTTTGGTTGTTGTTTTTAATATACTGTCTTCTCACCCTTTGTGAAAGTCTCTGGCTTTCAGTAAAGAACAAACCAATCTGGCTGAAAGAACGTAAAGATACAAACAAGTAGAAACAACTATTCAAGGTAGTGAACTATTAAATATCGATGTGTTTACTAGGAGAAAAAAATCAATAAATTGGGGGAACATGCAGCCAAAATCTATAGTTCTGAGGACCTGAGAACTAGTTAGAGTGAGCCAGCAAATATTTTTAAACCAGCGCACTGATTTATGAATTCTGAAAATTCAATAATTTTTGGTTTGATTTGGTGTTTCTCTGTCACATGATACTCCCATAAAATAAATCAAATGTTTCTTAAAATATCCTCTTCATCAAAGTCATCTTGAAGCCTGACTCTAAATCTACTGAATCTTTGCTTCTAGGGATGAAATCTGGAAATCTGCATTTTAACCCGCCCATACACCCAGTGATTCTTATAGAGAGAGAACTGAAATCTGAAAATTACTACAGTAGCTTAACTGTGTTTGAGTATAGTTATGTTACTTTTCCAGTGGTGCCTTTATTTTCTCTGCCTAAAGATCTACTGTTTCCAGACCCAATTAAAAGCCAACCTTCTTGAATATTTTTAGTTGTTTCTTCCTCCATTTCTTCATTTTTCATAATTGTGCCTTTTTTATACTAACTGAAGATGTCCCAGATGTCTTAGTACAGAGTTAAACTTTAATAACATCACATGTGTAAGTGCTACAAACTTATAAAGTCATTTAAAATTTATTTAAATTTCTTTAACATAATTTAATTTTTTTATTTTAAATAGTAAATTTTTAATTTTGGCATTTGTTTTTCAAACTGGTGGAAAAAATTGGCCATCTCAATCACCTCATGTATTTTCCATAGACTTTGTTATGTAGGGTCATGTCAAAATAGCTGAGTATGCACCAGTATTTAATTCTCTGAATAATCTTAAATCTAGGATTAAAAGTGTAATCCTTTCAGTTACTGAACCACAGCTGAAAAAGGTTTTTACAAAGTTTAAAATTTCACTAGAGCTATGTGTAGCACAAACCAATGGTCATGTTGAATTTTAATAAAATATATTTGTATTTTAAAAATTTAAATAATTGACCTTTCATCTATTGATTTGTAGCATTTATACTTCTAAAGTTATTAAAACTTAAAACAGTATAAAACTTTGGAATTATATGTATTTTAACTTTTTTGTGTGAATGCCTATCTCCGTAAACCATATTTCTCTAAGTCAGGGGTCATGTTTTATTTATCTTTGTACCTCTAGCACAGTTGATTAATAGTTGCTGAATCAAGAGGAAAAGTACATCTATTGTGCATTTTCCAGTTAATTTAATATAGTTAATATTATTAAACTATTATTAAATAGATTTTGATATATTTAGCATATTTTAACTGTAATAGTAGTAGAACATCAAGCATATTAACATTTAATAGTATTTACTGTGTTTGCATCCATTGCCGCATGTATTTGAACATCCCAAATGTTCAAATTGTTCCATGTTTGGCCAGTGAGACTCTCTTCATGTTGATTCCTGAGTCCTTCTATCGTGTATCACAGTATAATCTAAACTCATCTTGTGCGTTTCCTATCCCAGATATGGAATCAGCCATTTTCCAGGAAAGCCTGGAAAATGGTATTTTAAGACCACAAATTATGAGAAGTTTATTATTCCTATACTTTTCATTGTTCCTGTGCCTTTCCAGTGGAAAGAGCTAAGAAATACATATATATATATTATATATATATAATATATATATATATATACCTGTATGTATTTACATAATACTTCAAGAGACTTCAGGGTTATTTAACTTGTTCAATCTTACATGTATCTACTTTCTCCCATGGTAAAAATATTTATCAAGGACACCAGGAATGATAGAATAACAGTCATGTAATTCAATTGTCTCGTCTTATAAAGCACACACAACAGATTCTATACAATATCAATTGCACTTCTACCAAACAACATATGATCACTGAAAACAGTTTAAGATTATTTTAGCAGTTCTTTTTGTTCTATCACACTACGGCTGTGCAAGTAAATTATTATATTTTAAAGAGACTTGAAATAGTTACTTTCTGTATGCTTATTATACCACTAGTAGAATATACATTTAGATGGTATTTACTTTTTTTCCTTGTGGAGAATCTCTTTGAGGTTTGAATGTTTAGTCATATCCTCTGGTTCTGGGAAGACAGGCAAATAATGACACTTACATACATTGCAGCCGAAGCAAGCTGTAGTAGCAGCATGGGGAAAATGGGCAACTTCCCATCTTTTTCCAAATTATGTCTCCTTTGGCATATAAGCCCTTCAGAAAGACAAGACCCGATCGTTAAGTAAAATTACTGTTAAATTGTGAGATAAGTCTGACCTAAATTTTACCTTTAAAAACCTGCCCCTGATCTAAATATGTACTACTTCTGACAAGGTATTGTGGTGAAATAGCATTGTCAAAAACTGTGTTAAAAAAAACATTGCTTTTTGTTAAAGTTTAATTCAGGGAAAAATAAAATGGACTGTCATCCCTTAAAATATGCAGTACTGTGGAATATGAATATTTTGTCAAAATTAGCCAAATAATAATTAGCTAATTTTGTATTTTGATGTAAAGTTAGTTTTTAAAAATTAAAAATAGTGATGTAGAATAACACTAATACATGGTTAATATGTATTTATCACTTATTGCATGTCAGACTCTATGCCAGGTGATTTATCTCATTTTGTCACTTAATTCTTACAACACCCTTATTGGGTTACTACTGATATCATGCCCTTTTTGGAAATTCCTTGAGGAAATGGAGCCACAGAAACATTCTGCTTCTAAGCAAAGATCGTTTCATTTTATTGCTGCTTATTGTATATCAAACAATTGCAGGTAAAAAAAGGCAACAGTGTTTTTTGTTTTTAAGAATTATTTATAATTTCAGGGACTCAAATTTAGATGAGAACTATAAACTTAGTAATTATTAGTAGCATGTTTTAATTTTAAATTTATAATATAAAGTATATTTAATAGCTTATGATAGTTGAAAATGTAAAAGTATGTATGCGATTTTGATATGACTAGTGAAATATGACATGTTAGTTTTCTTAGTGTTCTAATCTATAATGAATTAATATTTGATATGTTGGAGATATTTCAACAAATTACATTTATCATAGGTAAAAGCTTATAATAGAAAATGGCTACAATATTTTAAAATTTTGTTTTTAAAAGTCTGCTCAATGTATGTTATCCTTTATTATGTATGCTTAAAAGTAGTAAAATTAGAATATACAGTTAAGCAGAATAAGGATATCCTCTGTAACTGACCATCAGAGCTAACCATTATTAATATTTTGGTATATAGGAATCTACATTTTTTTCCATTCCTGTTCTTTTTCTTGAATTATCAAGACTTTTTCAAATGATAGTACAGTTCCTAAGAAAATATTTTTTAAAGAATGCTTGATTTTTTAATATATGTTTCTTTTTTCTTTTTTCAGGATTGTACTGTATACGAAACAGAGAATAAAATTCTTCATGTAGTAAGTATACTTGAAACTGTTTTCATTTTCATTAGAGAATATTTCTTTGTTTAACTGGAAACATAAGCCATAACTTTAAATCTATTGACCACATCAATTAAGTATATATTTTAGAGGAAATCTACAAAATAATCAAAACATAACTTGTTACATTAGTTTTAACCATTTTATTATATACAACCAAAAAACATCATACAGTATTTTAAGATTGTAATTTACGTTTTATACTGTTCATCTATCACAAAAAGAGATCAGAAAAGGATATTCTGTTCTATAACAGAGGTAATTAACCTCTATCATCATTTAAATGAAATGTTTTATAAAATACTCAAACTTTGTTTGCTCCGACACTGTATTCATCAGACAACTTGTCAGATAGGGATTTGGCAATATTTGTTGAATCAATTAATGGCTTTACAGATATTTTACTACTAGAAAAGGATTATGATTGCATTAAAATTTGTGGAAAGACATCTCCTGTCTTCTTAATGAATACTTGGCTACTTTTGTTTGTAAATCTATTTCTTGCTCAATACTAGTTTGTCCTAGTAACCTCACTTGTTGGTGTGAAATCATTTTGTTTGTGCATCTGCCAGGTACTAGGTGGTGAAGATCCACATGCCTGGCAGGAGGCAATTGCCTCTTTTATTCCTGCTTTTAGTTTATAAGTTTTACATTTCTGAAATGTATGAAAGAATATTATTTTGTATTTAGAAAAGTAAACATTTAAAAAATATCTTGCCTAAATGTATGAAGGGAAACTATTAATTCAGAATATCAGCAGCGCAACATTTTTCTGTTCCTTTTTTGTTACTTGTTATGTAAGATGATAATGAGTAACACCCCCTCCCCTCCCTGCATTGTGCAACAGTGATGACCTCTTTGGTTTATAAGGATGGTCTCAGGAGTAGATAGTTAATGTACTTTTCTCCCTATTAGTCCAAGAGGGAAAATAGTTACCAACTTCCCCACCCTTTGATCCACCTGAGGTCTGGAGAATAGAAAGTAATGAATATTTATTTAGAATCTACATATTTTAAGTATTTAAGGTTCTACAAACATATTATCTCATTTAATCCCAATTTTACAGATGTTGGAACAAGGGTCAGAAATATCAAGCTGTTCAAGTGTTGAGTTTGAACACAAATCTGATACCAAAGCCTATGCCCTTTCCAAATCTGACAGTTACTACCAATTCTAATTCCCCAATACTTGACAAATTTTTACTGTTTTGTTTACCATGGAACCCAGGGCTGCTATCTAGCTGTGCCTATTGTGTCAATAACAAAGGAACGTGAACAAGCCTTCTCCCTCCTACATTTTATTTCCTATGTGTGACTGTTTCTTTGGCATTGAATTTTCTGTGACAATGACTGTTCCTTCTGAAGTATTGAATTTGCTGAATTAGACTTTGGTATGCTGCTGTGAGTTCTTCATTGTGTTTACTTCAAGGCTGTTATTGAGGTCAGTGTGTGATACAATTTTTTCTTTATAAAGTTTTTCAGGAGTAATCTCTTTTTGATGTTGGTATCAGAAAGAGCTGAACTTTTTCTTTGCATTGGCTCTTAGAAATGTGAGATCAAATTTTGTGGCTCATAGTTGACAAGTGCATCTCATAGTATTTATTATGTATTTAGTTCCATTCTTGGCTCTAATTTATATCCATTATTTCTCTTTGACTTATTCTTCTCACTTAATGTATGAATTGTATGTATTTTTACATTTATTGATACAATCTTTTACATGGAGGAATAATTTCAGTAGATAACATGCACATTTGTAATCAATATTCAGATATCAACAAAGGAAGTGTAAATAGCTCATAGAAAAAGAATCTCTAGGAAACCGCAAAAAGTATGAAATTTTATTTCTGAAGAAAATTCAGATTCCACCATGTGACAGAATAACAGAAATTAATTTAAATGACTAAAGAAATACTATGGGATTTCTTTTGTACAAGAAATCTTAAATATAATTGTAATTAATTAGCCTAAGCAAATAAGCTCGTTGGGTGTTATAAAATAATGCTTGAAATTTTATTAAAAGCCATACTAAATAATAGCCAGATTTAAAATAATTTCTTAATCATTTAAAAAATGCATTAAATTTTAAATAATTTAAAAATATTTAAATAAATTTTAATTTTAAAAATAAATTCCTAATAATTGTCTCATATTATTGCTATGTTGACATTTCACTTAACCTTTCTCAAAAGGTAAATTCTAAGCTACTTGCTGTTAGAAATAAGTGACAGCATAAGTAATACTGAAGACGTTTAGAAATGAATGCCATTTATTTGCCTTGACATTTTGCATTTGAGCCAGTGAGAATTTAAAAATGCTCTGTGATGATGATGAAAACAGTAGATGTCATTAACCAATCAATTTAGTTCAAAAAGCACTTCTATTTTCATGTTATCATTCCACTTACCATCCTGGCCTTTTTATACAAAGATGACCCGGCCTATACGAGAAGTTCACTTGTATACTTGTGTGTTACTTTTCTCACAATAAGAATGGATTTTTAAAAAATAATAAAATAACATATTTTACCACTTGGTATATGATGCTAGAAACCTTTCCTTAAAATAAAGTTTTTAGAACATGTATCTTTCCAGATCTTTTATAATGTAGAAGAAATTACTTTGAGTCTAAAAAACTGTCTAAATCTTAGTTCTACCATTTTCTACCTCAGTGACCATAGTCAAGTGATTTATTTTGAGATTTTGTTCTTAATATGTAAAATGGGGACATTAATATCTTTCACATACAATTCTTGCTAGTAGAAAATAAATTAATATGTTTTCTAGTCAGAGTTTTATAATCTGGTAACTCTTTCCAGTGCTTATTTATTTAGATTTTTATTATGTAGATTTTATTATTTGGGATTTTTTATTTCCTCTTTCTCTCTTTTTTATACGTACCAGAAAATAAAACCTGAGTTTTATTTTATTTCATTTATTTAAGACTTGTGGGGTACAAGTGAGAATATACTATGTAAGTTGTATGCAGATGAAGTTTGGGCTTCTAGCTGGCCCCCTCTCCCCCTAATAGTGGACCAGGTACTTAGTGTGTTGTCACTTGCCCCCCTCCCTTCCCTAACAGCATCCAGTATCTGCCAATTTCACACTTGTGCTCGTGTGACCAGTGATCAGGGCCCACTTATGGGTGAGAGCATGCAGTATTCAGTTCTTTGTTTCTGTGATAGCTCACTTAATATGATAGTCTCCAGCTGCATCCATGTTGCTGCAAAGGCCATGATTTTGTTCTTCTTTATGAAGAACAAAAATCCTGGGTGGTTTTTTTGTTTGTTTGTTTGTTGATCTGCAAAATTTTATTAAGCAATAGCTGGACAACTCTTACAACTTCAAATCATCAAGAAAAAAACAAGGAGATTAATCCATCTCAATAATAAAGACAAAATAATTTGGACAAACCACATCATTTTTTAATGCAAGCCATTAGTACTTTCTAGAATACCTTCTGCACAATCTAATACACAAAATACATAAGAAGAGAGCAAATAAAGGTGAGTTCATTAAAATGCAATTGGGAGTCTCAACAGATCTTGTTTGGAAAGTAAAGCAAAGCAGGATGCTGAATGAAAAACAAACACACAAACCAGCATTAGAGGACTGAGGTGTGCACAGCAGAAGACTGAGTTTTTATATAGCTTGTTTAGAATTATATCATGAGTTAATTTGAATGTTTTCTTTGTTTCCATGATACTTGAATATGCTAAGTAAAATATTACTTGTAATGCCTCCTTTTCAAAAATGTATTAATATGTGTTCTATATGAGCATCTTAGCCTAGGTTCTTTCTGGAAAACAGAGCCTAGTACAAAGGCTTGAATGCAGGTAGTTTATGTTAGTGGTCCCCAGGGACAGAAATGGCACTGTGAAGGACAGTCAATATGGGTTCTGAAGTTATTCACCTCTATAGGGAACTATAGTTTTATCCTGTCAGAACCTTCTGAGGAGCCCTGTAGAAAGTGTCTCAGAATTGTTCAACCCACCTGCCAAAGATTGAAGGAGGAGCATTTAACCACTGGCTCTAATCCAGTTCTCCCATTAGTCCAAGGTTGTTCCTTGACTACCTTCCTCACACTACCAGATCTCTGGGGATCAGAGAGCTCTAGGGTAAAAAGCAAAGATAGTGCAACTGAGAGGAAGCAGATTGCTACAGCAGTAACTGGAGGAAAAAGTGGACTAAGAGGATATGAGGTGGGACTTAAGAGATGTCTAGTACAATGAAACACACCATTGAGTACCTTACCCCAGTGTTTTTAATTTTAAAACAAAACCTGATTATTGGGTTGGAATTTGTAAAGAAAAAAAATCTTTGAAACACTTTATGGAACTTTGGGGAGAAAAATTTAATAGGCCTCTAAGTGGCAATCCACGTTTTAAAGTATTTTGGATTATGTATAATATCCGGATAGTGGGTAAAGTCAAGATTTGCATAAGTAACAAAAGCAAGTTTCAAGAAGAAGACATTGTATTATTTTCATGTAAAAAAGGGGTGTATTTATAGTGAAGAAAATAATTTGAAGGACTATTCAACAGACTTGATGCTGGTTGTCTTTGTAAGGAGTGGGGTAAATTTTAGGGACATTAATTATGTTTCTGTAATGTTTAAATATAGCACAACAAATATATATCACATTCTTAATCAGCAAAAAGTCTTACTAAAATTTCTGTAGAAATGCTTGACTAGTAACCCAAAATATAGATTTAAAACAAGTATTTTTCACAAACGAGTATGAGTTTCAAATGGTTAAGAAGTAAGAACAATGCTAGTATCCAACCATTGACTGAGCTTTAAAGACCATGGCTGAAATCTTCCCAATGCCAGGTAGATTTAGAATCCTATGTAATATTAATATAGTTCTTAGCAACCCTTTCAATTTAGTACACTGGACTATGAGTAAACTGATGTTTAGAACAGCCCCAAAGATGGATGCTTTTTACAAAGTACAAGGAGAAGAACTCATACAACTCAGTAGAGACAATAGTAGCTTGAGATGTGCACTAGAATATCAACCATCTTAGGCCAAATTCTACCTTTAAATCTTTATATTTCATTCAGAGGGCAAGGGAGGCAATTGTCAAGAGGAAAGAGAACTTATCAGTAATGAAAATTTGCTATATCGTAGGAATTTTAAAAGGCAGTGCAGGTTGAGTATTCCTGATCTGAAATGCTTGGGACCAGTTGTGTTTTGGGTTTCAGATTTTGAAATATTTGCATTATATATTTACCAACTGAGCATCCCTAATCCAAATATTCTAAATACAAAATGCTCTAATAAGCATTTTCCTTTGCATATTATATTGGTGCTCAAAAAGTCTCAGATTGTGGAGCACTTCAGATTTCAGATTTTCAGATTGGCGATTCTCAACCTGCACAAGCATCAGAGTGCCCTTCAACACCTGGTCATATTGAGATAGAGAGCTAAGGAAAGTTGTGAGGTGGTGTGTCTCTCCCTGGAATAGATCTATATTTAAGGATGGGTGAAGAAATATAATGGGAAAGAGAAGAGGCAGTATCCTTTAGTGTAATAGGAAAAAATCCTTCCCTATGAAGTAGGTTTATTATGAACATTTGTTTAATGTTCTCAGTAAGAGTCAAAAGACATTGCCTATATTTAAAAAAGAATATCATGCTATAAAGAAAGTAGGGGGCCACACCTCATCAACAAGGGTATCTGCATAATGAACATTTATATACCTAACCCTGAATTGTACCCCACATCTTTAAAATAATTTTTTTTAAAAAAAGAAAGTAAGTAAGGTCACTGTAAACTGAGAGAAAAATTAACTAAGAAAATAGTTCCATAAAACTAACAACATGGAAATAGAAATTAAACCATAGTAAAAACAGTAAAAAGCAGATTGGCTGTTGCATAAAATTGAAACAATGAGACACAAGATGAACTTTAATAATAATCAGACACTTTTCTTCATTTATCTGTTGGCCGCTCGTATGTCATCTTTTGAGAAGTGTCTGTTCATGTCTTTTGCCCACTTTGTAATGAGGTTGTTTGTTTTTTTCTTTTCAGCACATTTGAGTTCTTTGTAGATCCTAGATGTTAGGCCTTTGTCAGACATGGAGTTGGCAATAACTCAAAAAATAACAGATGCTGGAGAGGATATGGTGCAAAGGGAACACTTCTACACTGTTGGTGGGAGTGTAAACTAGTGCAGCCTCTGTGGACATCAGTGTGGCGATTCCTAAAAGCTCTAAAAATCGACCTTCCATATGACCCCGCAATCCCCCTACTGGGAATATACCCTGAAGAACACAAATCACTCTATAAAAAGGATACCTGCACACGTATGCTTATCGCAGCATTGTGCACAATAGCAAGATCATGGAACCAACCATGCTGTCCACCAAAAGAGGGCTGGATTTTAAAAATGTGGTACATATACACAATGGAATATTACGAGCCATAAAAAAGAACAAAATCATGAATTTCGCAGCAACCTGGATGGAATTAGAGTTTATAATACTGAGTGATCTCTCACAGAAACAAAGATCTGAGTATCACATGTTCTCACTCAAAGGGGACCTTAAACAACTATTGTAATACTGTAAGAAAAGGATTGACAGTGGCGGGAAACTATGGGGAGGGCAAGGAGGGGGAGGGAGGTGGGATTAACAATAGTAAATATCTGTCTGGGGGTGAGGGGTACACCTCATCAATAAGGGTACCTGCACAATGCATATTTGTATACTTAACCCTTAACTGTACCCCACAATTTTAAAATAAAAAATATGTATTAAAAAATAAAAATAAAAAAATAATCAAACAGTAAATTAAGAAAAAGGCAAAAAATGAGAGAAGATAAAGGCTATATAGGGTACATTATAGTTAACCCACCTTCAACTAATAGTTAATTTCTGAGGAAAAAAATAATAGGAAGCAAAGGATATAATATAATAATTTAGGAGTAGAAATTTGAAAATTTGGATTACTCACCAAAGTTTGAAAAAGTATTGGAAAGATAACAATTTCAAGATCTGTTAATATTCTACCATTCAAATAAGAGGAAGGAACACTGCATTTATTTTATTAGAGGGAACAGAGAGAGAAAGAGACATTTTGACTTCAAGTAAACAAAAAAAATAGATTGTATTCCAACCTCTACTTTGAAACCATAACTGTCAGAAGTCAATGGAACATAATCTATATATTTTTTAGAGAAAATGAATGATATCTAACTAAGTGATCATTCAACTGTGAAAGCTACATAAATATATTTTTAGATCAGAAAGATCACTAAAGTACCTTTTTGGAAAATGTATTTAAACAAGATCGCCAAATAAATAAAGCAAAGCTTGAATTCCAGAACAGATAAGTGCAGAATAGCAAAGGATTAGAGTTAAACAGCAAATCCAGATGAGATGGTAAGGAATAAAAATTATATGCATGAGTGCTAACTACTATTTTTTAAATGGGGTTGTAAATGATAAATCAAAAAGATAGAATTTATATATTTTTAAAGGGACCAGCTCTGCATTACTATATTAAATCAAATGATTCTCATTACTTTTCAGTGGCTATTATCCTCATATAATAAGAACTTCCTGTAAAACAATAATGAAATATAAAATTTCACTTATCAATTTATAAACCCAAATACATGCACATGTGTGTGCACGCACACGTCCAAATGCTGGTGAGAGAGCTTGATGAAGTTTGAATGGACATACCTTAGTTCTAGGCATGAATTTTTAAAAAAACTTTTTTGAAAGCAGGTTTTAGGATATTTCAAGGCTCAAAAACATTAATTCATTTATGTAGTATTTATATATGTCTCATGCACTATTTTAAGTGCTCTATACAAACTAACTCATTGATCCACAGAAAAGCCTAATGAGGTATTATTACTATCATCTCCATTTTACACATAAGGAAACTGAAGCACAGAGAGTTTTGGTAACTTTCCTGAAGTGACACAGTTAGAAAGGATTTAGGATTCAATTTGAATTCAGGCAGTCGGGATTCCAAGATGGTGACAGAGGCGGTCAGAGTGCATGGGTCTCTGTATAAACAAATGGGTGAAGAGATCGGTATCCACCCTAAGGTGTCAGCAAAAGTTGTATGAATGTCTGATTGAGTGGAGACGTGGAAAGGAGAGGACAGAGATCTCCAGCTTAGGCAGCTGCCATGCACAGCTGCTCAGACTTCAGCATGCTCTACTGCCCAGAGGCAGGCACCATCTCTACAATACCACCTGGCAAAGAAAGATAAAAAGGAATAAAATGGTGAGAATCACCTCCAGTGGGTGCTGCCTGCCACTGTAGCCTTTGTCCCAGATCAGACACCAGCAAATGGGAGCTGCAAGAAAATATACCAGAGAAACCCAACTGGAGTCCCGGCAGATGAGACCCAGATGCCCCACCCCCAACTGAAGCATCTGCGGTCTGCCGTGGCAGCCCTGCCAAAGAACCCAGCCCTAGATCACAGTGAAGTGACGATAGATCATCGAGGATAAAAAATCAACAAGGAGATCTGGAACCTCATCCTGACACTTGACCAAATGTGCCTAATAGATACCTACAGAAAATTCCACTCAACAACAATGGATTATACATTCTACTCATCATCTCATGGAATGCATTCCAAGATCCACCACATCCTCGGCCATAAATCAAGTATATAAAAAATTTAATAAGATCGAAATACTGTCATACACTTTCTTAGACCACAGTGGAATAAAAATAAATATCAACACCAACAAGCTTCTCCCAAAACTCACAGATGTTGACTCTAAACAGCATGATGCTGAAACAACTCCTGGATCAACATGGAAATACAAAAAGAAATTAAAAGTTTCCTGGAAACAAATGAAAATGAAGAAACATCTTACCAAAACCTCTGAGATGCCATGAAATCAATACTAAGAGGGGAATTCATATCTCTGTGAACACATATAAAGAAAATGGTAAGATGACAAGTTAACAGTCTAAGTCACCTAAGAGAGCTGGAAAAACAAGACCACCAAAACCCTAACTTCAGCAGAAGAATCCAGATCACTGAAATAAAAGCCCAAAT
>CAUYQG010202646.1:89-39180 GCA_963574415.1 Tarsius wallacei | reverse complement strand
ATATGTTAAATTTGTCAATTTTTTTTTTTGGTTTTACTTTTTCCTCCGGGTTTTTTTTTTTGCGGTTCCCGTGGCCTTTTTTTTTTTTTTTTTTTTTTTTTTTTAGTTGGAGTCTCACTCTGTTACCCGGCTCCAGCAATCCTTCCGCCTCAGTCTTCCAAGTAGCTGGAACTACAGGCAGACACTACTATGCCCGGCTAATTTTTTTTATTTATTGTAGAGATGAGGTCTCGCCAAGTTGCCCAGGCAGGTCTTGAACCCACGGGCTCAGACAATCCACTCACCTCAACCTCCCAAAGTGCGGGGTTACAGGCTGAGCCACCGAGCCTGGCTCCCTTGCTCTTTAGTAACTCTGTCTCATAGATGAACTTGTGCTCGTATCTTTTGAGCTGAAAAAGAACAGATACCTCTAGTTCAACTCTGCTCTTTTATGATGTCTGTCCTTCTGTGCCTAGTGTTCAAGGCTTTCTGAAAAGTTGCCCACCCAACCTTTCCAGGGCTAGATTCTGTTCTTCCCTCCTATAAGCCGTCATCTGCAATCAGACCAGACTCCTTATCACTTCCCTCCATGAACCAGCACATTCACCTGCCTGCATGTTCATGTGCTTAGTCTGGTGACTGCTTTCCTGTCTTGCCTCTGCTCTTCATCCACTCTGAAACCCATTACCTTTTTCCCCTCTCCTATCTATGTTTCTGTCCATCTTCCAAGGCTTTTTTTTTTTTTTTGGGTTGGAGTCTTACTCTGGCGCCCAGTCTGGAGTGCAGTGGCATGCTCCTGGCTGCCGCAGCCTCGACCTGCTGGGCTTCGACGATCCTTCCGCCTCAGCCTTCCAAGTAGCCAGAACTACAGGTGTGCGCTACCATGCCTGGCTAATTTTTGATGTATTGCAGAGATGAGGTCTCGCCAAGTTGTCTGGGTGGGTCTTGAACCCGTGGCCTCAGGCAATCCACTTGCCTCGGCCTCCCAAAGTCCTGGGATTACAGGCTGAGCCGCTGAGCCTGGCCTTTCCAAGGCTCTTGCCAGTCATAGCCCAGTAGTTTTCTTTACTTTCTGTGTATTAATTATCTTTATTTCCTTCTGCATGCCTCATTGTCCCATCTTTTAATTTTTTGAATGGCACAAATGATCACTTTTATGAATTTTAAATACCAATATGTATGCCATCTTGTTAATTGTTCTGTGTGTGTATGCTTATTCCCTCAACTTAATTTTTTTTTTGTGCTGACCTTAAACATTTATGAGTATAAGTTTCATGGTACCTGTCGTGGATTAAGTGTAGACATATGAAAAAATACTTTTTTTTTTTAGAGACAGAGTCTCGAGTCTCACTCTTTCACCCAGGCTGGAGCGCAGTGGTGTAATCATAGCTCACTGCAGCCTCAACTTCTGGGCTCAAGTGATCCTCCTTCCTCAGCCTTCCAAGTACCTGTGACTACAGAAGTGTGCCATCATGCCTGGCAAATTTCCTTAGTTTTTGTAGATATAGGGTTTTTGCTAGGTTGCCCAGGCTGGTCTCCAACTCCTGACTTCAAACAGTCTTCCTGCCCCGGCCTCCCAAAGTGCTGGAATGACAGGTGTGAGCTACTGCACCTGGCCAAAAAATACTTTTTAATAGTTTGGTAAATTGTGAAAATCAACTATGTCCAGATATGTGGATTTTAATTTATTTTATAAATTATTATTATTTGAGGTGGAATTTCACTGTCACCCAGGCTGAAGTGCAGTGGCATGATCATGCCTCACCACAGCCTCAACCTCCTGGACTTAGGCCATCCTCCTGCCTCAGCCTCCTGAGTAGCTGTGGCTATAGGCATATGCCACCATACTTGGCTAATTTTTCTTACTTTTTGTAGAGATGAGGTATTGCTATATTGCCTAGGCTGGTCTTGAACTCCTGGGCTCAAGTGATCCTCCTGCCTCGGCCTCAAAGTACTGAGATTACAGGCATGAGCCACTGTGCCCGGTCAAAAAATACTTTTTAATACATTAGTAAATTGTGAAAAGTCATCTGTGTCTAGATAGGTGGATTTTAATTTATTTTAGAAATTATTGTTTTATCTGTGTGTTTCTGCCTCAAATAGGTAACCAGGGGAATGAGTAAGAACATTAAGCTACAATTTAAGTTACATTTCTGAGTCTTTCTTGTTGAAGGACTTGTTCAGAGATAAGTTAGGTAGAAGAGCCCATTCCCTTTACTTTTGTGTACTGTTAAAAATGTCCAGTAAGATGAAACTTTTCATCATATATTATGTGGTACTTTACTAGTTTTCGTTTGGAAAATCTTGAGAAATTAATGTGGACTTAAGTTAGTTATTTTAGTTCTAAAAGCATATTGTTTTGTATCCTAAGATTTGTGTAGGGTGACAATAAAATCTTAGTAATGAAGCAGCTTGAAATCTCATAAAAATTCTTTAAATACTGAAAACGGTACACTGTGCTAATTCAATGTTTAATGGAGCATTAGAAATGAAAGGTAGGTGGGTAAAAGTTGAAACCAAAGAAGATAAATTTGCTCTTATAATTAAGTATAAATTAATTTTCTTATTTCATTGTATTTGAGAATCCATCCAGTACCTGTTCAATCATTAATGAGAAACAGGGTTAACATATATCAGATCCTAATATTAGCTGTAATGCATTTTAGTCCCTTGTTTTAGTCTTTTGTAAATGACGTATGGCAAAATGATCTGCTTAGTACTCAGCTTTTTTTTTTCATTTCCACACATGTGAAGAATATGATAAATATTCGTATCAGAATAGCTCAGAGAATGTCAGTGGTTCTCATGCATAGGAATAAGGTTTCACAAGACATCAGGGGATTCTGATGTCTCCTCGTGTGCTTATTAGCTTAGGGTTACCCTTTTTTCCTCTTTTTTTTGGTCTGAGTCTCACTCTGTTGTCTGGGCTGGAGTGCAGTGGCATGATCATGGCTCACCATAGCCTTGACCGGCATGCCACTACACTTGGTTAATTTTGTTTATTTTTTATTTTTTGTAGAGACAAGGTCTCACTATGTTGCCTAGGCTGGTCTAGGACTCCAGGGCTCAAGCAATTTTCCTGCATTGGCCTCCCAAAGCACTGGGATCACAGGCGTGAGCTACTGGACCTGGCCAGGGTTTCCCTTTTTTATTTTTTCATATATATTCGGTCCCACACGACTGTCAATAAGTGATAAATGGTCAACAGTTGGGCATAATGGTGAAGGAACAAGGAGCCTGTATTCCATAATATAGCTTCATGTTAAGTGGTTTTTAATATAATTTGCTCAAAAAATATGGAAATGATTTTTTAGGTAGTATGAATTGAAACAACTTTTTCATAGAGGACACTCAGAGAAATGCAGGAGGAGAAATTAGCCTCCAGGTTTTAACAAGGGAATTTGGATCCTTTCTATAAGCCAGGACTTACTTAGTTCTTCAGAGATTTTGGAAGAACAGCTATCACCTCCAGCTCCTTACATTCCTCCAACTTTTTGTACGTACTTTGTAATTTTAATTTCCTCTGCTTCTTCTTTAATGGAAATATAAGCTTAAAAAGAAGAAACATGTGCTTTGCATTAAGAGTTGAGCACATGCCTAGGGAACAAGCTTTCTGAGAAAAATTAATACAGGTAATTTAGTTTTATTGAAGCAGTTTATTACATCTAAAAGCCTGAACTTCAGTTTTGGAGATCCAAGTTCATTTCAGACTTTTATTAGCTGGTAACCTTGATTGCGTTATTTAATCTTTCTAAGTTAAAATTATAGCATCTATAAAAAGGCAATATCGTTTGCCTTTCCTATTTTATAGGATTGTCGTAAGGCACAAATGAGAAAACATCTTGAAAATAAAAACATGGACGGACTTAGAGGCTATAATACTGAGTGATCGATCACAGAAACAATCGAGCATCACATGCTCTCACTCATGAGCAGACCTTGAACAACTTCATAATACTATAAGGGATTGGCAGCAGTGGGAAACCGCTGGGGGGGCACATCTCATCAACAAGGGTACCTGCGTAATGAACATTTGTATGCCTAACCCTGAATTGTACCCCACATATTTACAATAAAAAGTTAAAATAATTTTTAAAAAATGATAAAGTTGTAAGATAGAATTATGAGTCCGTTAGCATTTGTTCAACAAGCATTTACTGAATACCTACTATGTGTCAGGTATGTAATGGGGTTACAGAAATGGGTGACATGTAGTCTGGTTCTTCATAAGCTTGCAGTCAGGAAAGGATGCAGATAATGTAATCTGAAAATTACAATGTGATAAGTGCAATTAGCACAGCCTTTGCAAGGCAGTGTGATGGTCTGTATTGCCTTTGTTGAAGAGGTGGGAGTTAGTAGGAGAGGACTGGCAGAAAGTGAACTTGATAATGAATCAGGGATCAGGTGATGAAGCGCCTTGTAAGCTAAGGCATTTGGACTTAGTTTTGTGGGCCTGCATTTCTCCAAGTGTCCTCTATGAAGAACTTGTTTAATGAGTTTGTAAGTGTTACGGGGATGCTGAGTGTTGAGGAAGGAGGATAGTGTTTTTGATTCAGTGTTATGTACACATTATTATTATTATACTTCTTAGAGCTTTTATGATGCTAAAAGTATATTTTGTGACTACGGAGGGTGAGGTTACTTGGGCACACAGCATTTTCTACACTTTTTAAATGTAGACCAGCTTTTTTTCCTAAGAACATCTATGGTACAGTTAAGGGAAATGCTGTTTTCAGTATTGGGGAAATATTGGTGTATTTTAAGCTGGGACATAGGATATAACTGGATTCTTAATTATCAAAAAACTGGCAGCAATGAGAGGAACAGAAGACAAAGTGGAGGCAGGCATGCTTGCAGGGGAGGCTACTGCTAGAGGTCAGGAGATAAAGG
Organism: Tarsius wallacei; assembly: GCA_963574415.1. Lineage (NCBI taxonomy): Eukaryota > Metazoa > Chordata > Mammalia > Primates > Tarsiidae > Tarsius > Tarsius wallacei. The sequence goes on along the minus strand of CAUYQG010202646.1, from coordinate 34,311 downwards.
ATGAGTGTAAAGTACCAATGGAGTAGGAAGGGGCAAATGTTAGAGATATTTAGGGATTACTTTCTGTGGAACTCTAAAGACTGATCAGACTTGGAGTGAGGTTTAGGAAGGAAGAAGGAGGAATCCTGAGTTGATTTCCAGATTTGTGGCATATCAGCTAGAATTAATAGAGGTAGGGAATTCAGGATGGAGGTGTAAGTTGCAGGCTTCTTTACTTATGAGGTCTTGCTTAAAATTTCTCCCATTTTTGAACCCAAGAATGCGCTTTGGCTTTGAGCACTAATCTCAGTTCACTTTAGGTTACAAAATGTACTGTGTACAAATAAGTCTTTTTAATGACTTCGTTGTCTTTGTTATCCTTTTTAGGCAGAGCCTAGTCAAAATGTTGAAGCTGAGTCAATTCAGGATGTTGTAAATATGGAAGAGGTCACAGGTTTCTATCCCTCAGAACCCATGCTCTGCAGTGAATCAGTGGACGGGCAAGTGCCACATTCGCTGGAGACCTTATATCAGTCAGCTGACTGTTCTGATGCCAGTGATGCTTTAATAGTGTCGATACATCTTCTCATGTTGGAGTCAGGTTACATACCTCAGGTAAGTACTGCAAGCAAAAACCAGGCATATTGTTGGAATAAAAGCTTCCCATTGGGAAAAAGGGTGTATCAGTACCAATAAATACCACTAGAGTGTTGTGTTGTTCTAGTGGACATCATAAATCTAGTAAACCACTTGAATGTCCCCTCTCAGGGCACATAAAAGAGATTGCTGTTGATTATACAGACTTACGCAAGCATAGATTTTTCAGATATGTGTGTTTTCTTGAAGTTTTCCATTCAAATTGCATGAAAAGGCAAATAAAGAGATGGAATATATACTGAGATATGATTGATCACTTGAGAAGTAGTTTTCAGGAATCACTAGTATGTCCTTCCACATCTTCTTTGACTATTAGACTAGACAGTAAATTACATATGATTAGTGTGTGAGGAAGAAAACAAGATTGTATTATCTGCTTGAATAGAAAAACGCCAGGTGAAAGATGTCAAACATTATTATTGCACAACATGAATGAATGAATCTTCAGTGCATATCGATGACTATTTCACATTATCACATGTTAGAAAAATATAATACCAAAAATTTTAATATTTTTGTCATAAATAAGTTCCTCAAAGTCCAAATTTCCGTTGTAAGTCAAATATTATTATAATAAAATAATTGGTTCCAACACTTTTTCTATTTAATATGAAGTGATTAGTTTTTCACTACTTAGTAAAAAAATATCTGGTTGCTGGTAGGTGATCTGTGAGATGTCTCTGAGTGTGAAGAGTTAAGTGTGTTTTGAGTATTGAATGTAAAATGCCATGATAGGCTGCGCTAAGCACTCAGTGAATGTTCCCTTCCCTCTTTCCTTTTTTTCTTCCTTTATTTCTTCTGTCAGTTTTTAGTTAGTATAATAGAGGTGATGGCAACTGTGACTAGTAAAGACAAAAGATTATATATGATAATATGTAGATAAAGTCTGTTAATGAGGATGCTTTGGGCATGACCAGGCAGCTGACATGTTAGGATATTTTTTATGTAATGGCTCTGTGAAATGCCAGTAACTTAGGGTTCAGTTAGGAAGAGGGATATTGCTGTTATGCTGTAGTTGCTTATCTTCATTCATTCATACACTCACTATTTGATAAGCATTTACCAATGTCAGGTGCAGTGCTTTGTCCCTGTTCTCAGCTTGTTCATACATGTGATCCCTGCGCTCAATTTGCCCACAGTCCGGGAGTGGCAAAGATAGACAAGTGTATAAACCACTATACTGTATCAATTAAGATCTAGAAGAGACATTTCCATATCTAGGATGTCAGGAATTCACAGAGGAGAACATTTAGAGTAGAGCTTCTCAAACTTTAATATGCTTAGGAATACTTGAGGATCCATTCAAATACAAATTCTGATTTAGTAAATCTAGAGTGGAGCCTGAACTTCTGCATACTCCTGCACAATACTGATGCTGCTGGTCTGGGGCCATGTTATAGGTTACAAAGACATAGAGTAATTTCATGATCATTACACACCTGCAGCATGCCATATTCTGAGCTAGGAACTAGGGTGTAAAAATATTGGGGAATTCCTTGGTTTTAGGGAGTCTAAGTAAGACAAAAAGATAATTATAATGTATAAATAACACATAGATAAATAGCATAACAAGTATGTAACAATAGAAATAGAGGAGAATGTTAAGGAATGAAAGAAGGAATGATAAACAGGATTTTTTTTTTTTTTTTGTAAAAGGCTTTACAAAGAAAGTGGTATTTGACCTGGAGTCTTAAGTAGTCATATGGCTTTTCTAGATGGTGAAGTGAGTAGTTGGAGAGAGCAGTCACTCCCTATTTCTATGATGTAATTTTACTTATTTGAGCAAAAATTTTGATTAAAAATGTTGCAATATATTATCCTCCATTAATACCAGTATTAATGATATGATACATTTTATTAAGGGGACTATATGGAAAGCTTATTTCTAAACAAGTTAGGGGTCTTTTGGATTTTTAATCTTTTTGAGAGTAACACCTCTCTTCATTATTTGTTTTCATTTCATTTCATTCCCCAGGGGACTGAAGCCAAAGCAGTGTCCATGCCAGAAAAGTGGAAGTCTCGTGGTGTGTACAAGCTGCAGTACACACACCCTCTCTGTGAGGGCGGCTCTTCTTCCCTCACCTGTGTGCCTTTGGGAAACCTGGTCGTCATAAATGGTGATTGGACAGCATAGTGACGGTTGCCAGTTTATGGATACTCACGTGATTCTTCCCAGTGTTTTATAGCCATTGTAGTGATTGCTGTCCTGACATAGTTGTGATTCTTTCTCAACTTTATTTATTTAACTACTAGACCACTGTTAACATATGTCTGAAAAATACAGCATATGAGGTCGATGTTTAGGCCGGCTGCCTATACTCTTGGGGCAGCCATTTTCTTTTGATGTCTTAGCCTTTGTAATATTTTGCTCTAGGGGAGTTGTAATAATAAGAGTAAAATGAGCCTATTACACATGTACTCTTTAAAGAATACTTTTTCTTTCTTTGTGCTTGTGAATGACTTTATTTTTATTTTTTTAACGAAGGCCTTGCACTGAGAGATGGAGACATAGAGCTGGGGTCACCATTTATATAGTTTGGCATCTCTGTGACCCACAGTTCTCAGAAACAGTGCTATGGGTTGTGAGGCCTTAGTGTGTGTTTTTTGCAACATCCCCCCACCAGCAAGTCACTCTGAATAAAGAGTTTCTTTTTCTATTTCACTTCTTTAACATTAAGAAATTTTGCTGGAAAAGCAGTATATTTATTTATCTTTGTATTTTATTTGAGCTCAGATGCCACTTTGGTCCATACCAGCCCCTAGTGGTCTATAGAGTAGTCTCAAAATCACACACACCGGACATCCATTCAAGTGACTAGGAGTTTTCTTTTTTTTTTATTGTGTTTTGTTTGTTTGTTTTAAAGTTTTATCCTTTTAGCTAGTTAAGAGAGTTTGGAAAGATTAGAATGACTGCATTTTTGCTTATTCAATGTAGATTATTTTTTTTTTTTAGCAAAGGCAGTTGCTTTGATGCCTTAGGTCAGAGGTTTTTAACGTGTTTTGCAGTTTCTGGTTTCTGCTGAGTTGGGAGTTAGGGAAAATCCCTGTTACCACTTATACCTTGAGCAGCAAGATGTTTATCTGTTTGATTTGTTCAGGTCTTGTGTAAGATTGTGCCTGAAAATCTTTTTTCTGCTGTATTTTATTTTGAAAGCAACTGATTTACACTGTCTTGATCTTTAAAATGGAGGATAGCTCTAGGTTCCCTCTTATGACATTGCTGCTATTTTTTTTAATCACCAGAATCTTTGAAATGTTACTGAAAAACCTAAAAATTTCAACTCTAACAGCTTTGGTGGTACTCCACGCATGTCAGGACATGACTATCTGATGGCGCTAGGACCTCACAATGTCTTCAACAATTCATCACAGTTAGCAAATGTAGCTTTCAGTTTGGCATTCTTGTATACAGAGTGTCAACAGTTCCTGCCTTCATCTATTTATTCTGCTACATCACATCATAATTTGCAGTGCTGAAGCTGTAATTTTTGCCTCAGGTTCTTATAAAAGCACCTAATGATGTGTGTAATAAACTCCATTCACTAGTTTCAGGATACTTTATATAAAAAGAATAGCTGTTAAATGTCTTGAAGATTTCTTAATTTCTGATGTTTTGTTTCTTTACTATTTTTGGTAAATCAGCTACTTGCAGACTTGGGTGACAGCCAGCCATTCCGGGCTTGATTCTTTGAAAAGAAGCAGTGTGTCCTTACATTTTTTTCTTCATCCAAGGCATCCAGCTTGGTGCACGTGTGCATAAGCACATCACTGACTCTTTCATGGAATGAGATGAAGTGTGCCTTTGTAGACATGATTAACGTTGAACCCTCTGGTGATGTCAGGAATAGTGGTCTCTTGGGCCAAGAGAGAGATGATGCTGTGAAAACTAGCAGGATTCTTTTAATGAACAAGGGAAGACTCATTGCCAAGGGTTAAATAAAAAAATAAATGGAATTGTTAGTAACTTCGTTAGAAATAATGATTTTATTGTGTTTAGTTGCCCCCTATTAACCTTGTTGCATATCTTTCAATTACTAATAAGCTACTGCTGGTAATACTCAGTGGATTTTATATAAAGGATGCTTATTGTAGTTTTTAAAGGTGGTGATGTAGAGTGATTTTGCTTCATGTGATGCAGTGTTTACACTTTTGACCTTGCTGTGAGAGAAAGAAATAGACAAAGAGCAGTTTGTTGTGTATATTGGGGACAAGGAAATGCAGTCCCATACTAAAAAGGGAAGGCAGCTGATGAAGTGACAAAATTGTTTATCATCTCTCTCTTTTTTACAGCTACACTAAAAATCAACAATGAGATTAGAAGTGTGAAAAAATTGCAGCTGCTGCCAGAATCTTTTATTTGTAAAGAGGAACTAGGTAATATAATGTAACTGTGATTTAACTTTTGGGATAAAGCTTTGAGAGATTTGCTTTAAAAATACTGAAAGGTAATATTCAAAAGATTGGAGGTTTCTAAATAAGATTAAAGCAAATTCAAGACAATGTTGTCTACTTAAGAATGCAAAGCTTTGAAAAAAAGAATGCAAAGATTTTGATTATAATTTGATCAGTTTGTTTTCTGTTTTTCTTAGGGTCTTAGAGTGCTGAATTATCTTTATGCTGCTATTATGAAATAACACCAGTGTGTAACTTATCACATTCTGTTGATACTTCATAGTTTCTGTATTAATTTTTGGAAACCTTTCTGGCATTGTATTTAACCAATATGGAGAGAATTTGTGTTTCGTGACCTTATTGAAGATTACTGGAGGAAAAACTGCACTCAAAATGTTTGTTTAAATCTATATAAATTTGATTGTTATCTGATGCAGATTGAAACTTTGCATTCTAGGTATGGTTTTGCTTAAATTCTTTTAAATTATTCATAGATGCAAAAGAGATTTTCATTTTTATTGTTTTTCATTTAGACCCAAATCGAAGGAGAAGGAATAGGATGGAGAGAGGAAATGACATCTTTTAAGTGCTTGTTTTGTGTTGGACTTGAGCCTTAGCTCCCCATTTCCTCATAGTAAACTTAGGAGGTCCTGATGGGAGTGCTGTGGTATCGTGGGGAGGTTGCATTTACAGCATTCCTTTGAGGAAGGCTGGCTAGATCTAGATTGTTGCTCTGAAGGCCTAGAGACTTATTCTTGTTTGTTTCTAGGGCAGATCAGCCCTAAAAGACTGACTTATTCTAGCTAAAACTAATAGTAAAGGGAGACAGCAGAATACATATTTATAATGGTCTCTGGTTGGGCATAGCATCAGAATCTGGGCATTAGCTGAACTGAACTTTTAATGTCAGACTTGACCCGTATTTCTCAATCTTTTAAAAATTGTCATTTCCTTCAGGGGCCTTTGCAGATTTTTTTTTTCCAATTCACTTTCCCTCAGAAAAATGTTAATACCACAAATACAAGATATATTTATATATTGTGACCCTTTAATCACAGACCAGTGTAATAGATAGGATTTTTTTGCCCTCCAAGGACTAGTTTTTGCCTCTTTGGGGACAATCTTACCCCTATTGAGAATGCATGAACTAGACTGATAAATTGGTAAAGATGGTCTTTTACCATTAGGATGAGAAAAACTTGAAATTCCTTGACTACAACACTGTACTCAGCACCATATTAGAGAGGATCTTGCTACGGGGAGTAGAAATACTCTACAGTAGTAGAGGTTTTTATTCTGCCTTTATAGATCAGTAAACAGGCCCAGAAGAGGTTAAGCTAGTTCAGGCTCACAGAGCTAATAAATGGTGGGATTTAGGATTGCAATAGCTTTGACTGACTCCTAGCCTTTTAAAAACAACTTTTGGCCAGGTACAGTGGTGTACTCCTGTAATCCTAGCACTTTGAGAATCTGAGCCAGGAGAATCACTTGAGCCCAAGAGTTCGAGATCAGCCTGGGCAACATAGCAAGACCTCATCTTTACAAAAAAACAAAACAAAACAGAGACAAAAACAAACAAAACAACTTTTGTAGGAATGTAGTTTAGATTCCTATTCTTTATCTGGTATCTAAATAAAAAGGAAATGAAAGGGAAGAAGAAAGTTAAGTCTTGTATATTACAAGTTTATGACTGTTGTAATTAAGTATTTTAAAGTCTTAGGTAGGAATATGCTACTCATTTGGCAAGTCATTTTAATGGATTTTTAAAAATAATTATGATATAGTACCTAGTAACTAACTAGGCATTGTTATTTATCTTTTTATTCATAAGTTTCTAATTGAATACTTACATAACAGGGTGCTGGAGGAAAACATTTATTTAAAGAAAATCAGTCTTCATGCTTGAAAAAAACCCTTGAGGCAAATTGATTTTTAAAAATGTCTTGATATCAGATTTCAACTCAATATTACAACAAAGATTTAGAGTTTAGCTGCATATCTTTTTTTGTTCCAATAATCAAATTATAATGAGTGTTTTATTTGTTATAAATAGTGAAATTCATACATATGGAAAGGGGAGGGAGCAAGCATAAGCTGTCTACCAATATATTAGTCACTGTGCTTGGAGCTTGATATTTTGACAACTCTTCTCCAGTATTGTGGTGGTGTCTGCTTTAAACAAGTGAGCGAACAGGTGAGGATCAGAGGGGTAGGTAATTTGTCTAGGGTCATACACTTGGTAAATAGCAAAACTGGAGTGGGAACCTTAGGTACAACTTGGCAGTGCCTCTGTACATTAATGTACATATGAATCATCTAGGGATTTTATTAAAATACAGGTTCTGGTTTAGTAGGTCTGGGGGTCTGAGATTCAGTTGTTCTGAATGGTTCTCAGGTAATGTCAGTTCTGGTGTTCTATTGACTGCACTTTGAGTTGCAGTGTTGTGGCTAATAGTGAGCACTTTGGAGCCAGACAGACTTAGGTTTGTACCCTGCTCTGCCACTTACTGTGAGGCCTTGGACAGGCCCTCTATACCTTGGCCTGTTTTTATTTTTATTTATTTATTTTTAAATGTTTTTATTTTAAAGATTTGGGATACAGTTTAGGGTTAGGTATACAAATGTTCATTATGCAGGTACCCTTGTTGATGAGGTATGCCCCCCCTCCCTTGGCAGTTTCCCTCAAATGCCAATCCCACCCCACCTCCACTGGCAGTTTCCCACTACTGCCATTGTCTGTTTTAAAATGGGGATAATAATACATGTCTTTTACTTAGGTTAGAAATGATTATACAAGCTTGAAAAATACTTGACACAGTTGCTGAGACATGGTCATCATGTGATGAATGCTTTTATTTTACTAGAATCTAAGCTCTATGAAAGTAGCTTCCCACTGTGTCCCCAGTGCTCAGAACAGATTGGAAGATATTCAGTAAATCTTTGTCATATGTATGAATCTCACACAAGTTTTTCCCATAGTTGCAGCCTATGAGCTGTATAGGTTGGCTATAGCTCTGCTAACTTGATATCATGGAGTTTTTAGCTTTACATACAAGATTCAGTTTCTCAGAGTCATGCACTGTACTTCCTCTTCTACTACTGACATGTTTATCTTTGTGAATTATTTGAGAATATTTACTACTTTGATTTGATTTTGCAGAAGTAAGAGACAGTTTTTCCACTGGATTTTGTGTTTTGATTTTTCATTAAATATTCTAGGGGAAAACGTAGCCAAGATATACAAAGATCTTCCGAAGCTCTCCCGCCTCTTCAAAGACCAGCTGGTGTATCCTCTTCTGGCTTTTACCCGACAAGGTGAGAGACGCTAAATTATCCCAGTTAGAATGGCTGCAAAGAATAGTATGTGTACTTAGTATTCTTGGCCACTCTGTGACATCTAACCTCCCTCTTTTTTCCCTGTAGTGAAATTCTGCTCTTTTAAGACTAAGCTTAAATGTTAATTCCTTAAATGTTACTCACTTCCTTGTTGTATTTCTGTACCATTTATATATATTTTTATTGTAGTCTTTTCCCAGTGTATCATAGTTGTTGATATGGTTTCTTTCCACCTAAGGTTGTGAATACCTCAAAGGTAGGGAATGTGTCTTACTCAACTTTTTGTGTTCTTGTGGCCTAGCATTGGGTCTGGCCCATAATAGATGTTCAGTAAATATATAAATGAATGATATATAATATTGCAAATTGGATCTAAGGTTTTTGTTTTTTTTTAAACCAACATTTTTTGAAGGCTCTATGCCAGGCACTTTGTTGGATATCTTACATTGTTCTTATTTATTGCCAATAACTTAGAAGTAAATTTTATTATACTCATTTTATAAATGATGAAATTATATTTCAGTGAGATTTGTAATTCACTCAAGATCCTTGTATTAGTTTTTGTGTTGCTGTAAAAAATATTTTAAAATCTCAGCAACTTAGAGTGAATGTTTATTTCTTTTTAAGTTTCTTATTTATTTTTATATTTTATTTTAAAGATGTGGGGTACAATTCAGGATTAGGTATATAAGTGAGTAGCATACAGGTAAAGTTTGGGCCTCCCTTTGGTCCTCACTTCACCTGGTTTGAGATCAGGTACCCTTTTTGTTGTTATGTGCCCTCCCACCACCACACCGGCAGTATTCTGCTACTGCCAATCCCTTTCTTATAGTATTATGGTAAATGTTCAGGGTCCGCTTATGAATGAGAATATGTGGTACTCAGTTCTTTGATTCTGTGGTAGATCACTGAGTATGATAGACTCTAAATTCATCCAAGTTACTGTGAAGTCCGTGTGTTAGTCTTCCTTTATGGCTGCATAATATTCCATCATGTATATGTACTACTTTTTTTTTAATCCAGTCCATTTTTGATGGGCAACATGGTTGGTTCCATGTTTTTGCTACTGTGAATAGTGCTGCAGTAAACATGTGTGTGCAGGTATATTTTTGGTAGAATGAGTTCCTGTGGTTGTATTCTTAGTAGGGAGATTGCTGGGTGGTGATTTCTAAAAGAACAAACATTTATTTCTGACTCATGTACACGTTGTGTGTGGGATTGCTTTGGCTGAAGGAGTGTCTTTATCCAGGACGTGATCTTGTGGTGGGGGACACGAGGGCCAGTGGTCCAAACATGAGTTGGTTCACAGCTTTTGCTTAGAAATGGTATATGCCACTTCCACTCACATTTCATTGGAAAGATCAAGTGAAAGATGGCCAAACCTGATGGTAGTGGGGTGGGAAATATAATTATAGCACAGGAAGTGAGTAAGAACCATAATATAGTCTATCACAATTCTCTAGCTAGTAAGTAGTTTCTGACTTACACAAATAGATATGTGACTTTTATTTGCTATCTGTATGTAGAGAAATAAATAATATTTGGGGGCTGAGGTTGCTGTTGTTGTGACTATTATTACCATAGTCGTCGTCTTTAGTTGGTAGTGAGGGAAGGGGAATAATATGAATTTTAAAATCCTTAGCTCTGTCTTTGTTGGATACTGATTATCTTTGCTAGTGGAGAATAGTATCACAAATTTTGGAAGAAACTATTAATCAAAAAATAATTTTCAGTTGACTTTGAAACATACTGTTTTTTTGTCTCTTCCTTTCTTGGCTTTGTTTCTGAATGTATTTATCTTCCTTTAGCCTGCTAGACATCAAATGAGTTAGACAGAATTTAAATAAGTCATTCAAAGCACACATTAATAACTGGCAGGAAACCAGTTATAAAAGCCAATGGAGTATTCACTTTCTATAGTTGAATAGAGAAATTGTTGTTGTCTTGAGACAAAAGAGGCTGTTGTCTGGTATTGAGCAATTATTGTAGTATTTGACCTGTATTAAAATGCACTTGTTTTTCTAATAAACATAAAGGGAATAAGGGCCTAGGTGTCTGTGAATTTTAGTGGTAATTATAGTCAACCTCGGGTTAAAAATTTGTCGTAGATGATGCATGCTTGCATAATTAAGATTACCATCTGATTTTTCACCTCTTTAGAAAGGAATGAAGTGGCAACTTATTTGACTATGGGAAAAAGCCAGATGCTCTTTACTCAGTAATAGCTGTTACTTCTCTTTTTTCCCTTCTAGCACTGAACCTACCAGATGTATTTGGGTTGATCGTCCTTCCATTGGAGCTGAAGCTGCGGATCTTCCGACTTTTGGATGTTCGTTCGGTCCTGTCTTTATCTGCAGTTTGTCGTGACCTCTTAATTGCTTCAAATGACCCACTTCTGTGGAGGTGTTTATATTTGCGTGATTTTCGAGGTAATTTCCATAATGACGTGTTAACAAGAAAGGGTTTCTCCATGGTCTTAATAACTCAGCTTACCAAAGGTGTTTAGTTGTAGTCTTTTTTTGGAGGGGTTGCAGATGATCATAATGAGTAGGCTTACAGAGATTCTAAACTTCATAGGCCTTTGCCTGTGTCCTGAAAACTCTCCCCATTCATTTTTGTATTCTCCACAACACTAATTGCTCCTTAGACTGGGAAGATTATTTTGGGATAGGAAATGGAAGTCAGACAGGTTTATTCTCTCTGTAAGGGCCATCCTCAGTATTTAACTTAGAAATGAGCTGGCATTTCTACACTGTTTCCATGATTGAGACCAGTGTGTTGGTTGAGTCTTGCTCACCTGTGCCATGTTGCTGGGCAGCTTTATTTCTGTATAGTCACATTATGGTGACCTGGTGACCATTGTGACAGTGATGACAGTAGAACTTGTGCATCAGAATTTCCTGCTACAAGGCCAAAGCCTGATTGTGGAACTTCTTTTTTGCCACCACTGTTTTGCTGCATATAAGAGTTTTCAAATTATTGTTTGGCGCTGAGGTAGGTCATGAAATGGGTTACATTACAAAAAAACAAAACAAAACAAAAGAACCACAATGGAAAAATCAGTATTTATTTTATAAATAGTATTCCTATTAATAAAGTAGGAACAAACTTCTACTTCAGTTATGTGAATACTGTGTTGCAATGTAAACGTTTTGTGTGGTTCACATCAAAAAAAGTTTGAATGGTAATGCCATATATGTTGTTAATATACTATCTCAGCAACTAAAAATCTGGTGAGTGGATTCCTCCCTTTTTTTTCTTTAATAGAGTAATGTAGGTCATTTGGATTGTTAAGAAATTAGTTTTTTTCTTTTTAAACTTAAAAATGTAAGAAGTGTAAATGACCTGGTTTGTTCTTTTCCTCCTCTTTGATTCCTAAGGTCCTCCCTTCCACTTTATTTATGCCCCTGAATCCAAAGTTTAAAATGCAATTTTGTCATAATTGGCAGCAAGTAAGCATCATCTCAAATAGGAATTAACAACAACAACAAAATAGTCAAACAAAAAAGACAAAGTAACATGTGGAAGAACTGACAAAGAAAGAGCAGGCTATGATATAAATACTCATAAAAGGAACAAATACCCTTTCACCTAGTATATTAAAGTTCAAGTTTAAAATCCAGTCAGTCTGTACCTAATTTCCAGATTGTGGTCCACAAGTTCATTTGTAAGCTGTTCAGATTTTATAATGAATTTTCCTGTAGATATAATGTTATGGAGCTAGAGCTTTTATAAATCTTATTTTCGTTCTAATGTAGTGTGAGGCGACATCACCATCTTTTATTCAGACTCTTCCTTACAGTTGAACAGGTTCCTCTTTCCTCGTTTCACATATTTCAGATAAATAAGTACATTAAAAAATACGTAGTCATGGTCATACCCCTGATAGTTGCATCATTCAAAACATGGTTGGGATGAAATAATCTAACCCAAATAAGAAGAAAGCCTGAGTCAGCTTGACCTCCAATAATGAATGTGGGCTGTGATATAGAAACTCAGAGGTTATTACCCAAACTGGTGTAACATGAGACATGGGGTTAGAAACAGCTGGCACATCTAGATGAGATTAGGGGAGAAGATGGAACATGGGACCAGTTAATGCAGGGGACAGCAGCCACATAACCCTCCATAGTCTCTGAGGGACCACTGCATTGAATTACTACATAGCACAGAGCAGTGATGATTACCCTTAACCATCAAGAAGGGGTTTGAATTAGGTTAAGAAAAGTACAAATGATAACAGTGTGTTTTATACAAATAATTTGTGATTTTTTTCTTATGCTTAATGAGTAAGTTTCACTTTTTTTCCTTAGGACAAAAAAACCCACTGTTTAATGCTGGATGAATGAAGAGTTTTTAAATCATTTTTGTTTTTCCTTTGTAGATAATACTATTAGAGTTCGAGACACAGACTGGAAAGAAGTAGGTATTTTTAAATATCATGGCTACTATTCATAACAAAAATAACTGGTGAATTAATATGTTAACGGTATATCTTCACTTTTATGCTGTAATAAAAACTGTTTTCATTTAATTTGCTAAATTTCAGCAAGTGAGAATATTTTCAACTTTTACTTCAGACTTAGTCCTTATTTTCTTCTAATTACACAGAAAAAACCTAATTATTTTTCATCTTTACATAATATAAAACAATCTTGTTGCAGAACAGATGCTGGAGTAGTCTTCAGCTGTTCAGCTGAGTAAGAATCGTACATTATGAAAAGAACAAATTGTGTTGTTTTGTTTGCAGTTGACTACCATAAAAGACATTGATAGGACTGAGAAAAACTCCTTGGAATGAAGGACCGGAGAAGAATAAAATTCAGCGAAAGTCTTGAAATATGTGAAAAATGTACAATAATATTCTTAGGGATATAGCCTCTAAAATAAGTATCTATTTTAAATTGAAATCCATTAGATACATAATTTACGTGAAAAAACAATTTCAAGTCCTGTCCCCTTCACCACTACCTTTATATTTTGTGGCATGACATTTTCAACAAATATTTAAATTTTTCATTTTCAAAATCGTCTAACTTGTTATCAGCATGGGAATTCTAGATTGCAGTCTTGAAAGCACGTGTCACTCCTTTGAATTCATTGTTACATCAGATTAGCCCAATTGCTTGGTTGCAATGTGGGTAAAGAATAGAGTTCACTTGATACTACATTTGGAGCTGCTGCCTTATTTATGCAGCCAGAAACAGCAGAAGTTCTCTCCTGTGCATTGCTTTCTTTGCCTAGATTGTGTGGGAAAAGAAAAGTAGAGACACGGGCATACCTTGTTTTATTGTGTTTTTCATTATTGCATTTCATAAACATTGCAGTTTTTACGAATTGAAGGTTTGTGGCAACCCTGCATTGAGCAAGTTTTATTGGTGCCACTTTCCAACAGCATGTGCTTATTACTTCATGTCTTTGTGTCGCATTTTGGTCATTGTCACAATATTTAAAACCTTTTCATTATTACATCATTGTTTTAGGGCACCACAGACTGTGCCCATGTAAGTAAGATGCCAAACTTGATCGATAAGTGTCTGTGTTCTGACTGCTCCACCAACTGGCCTTTCTCCCATCTCTGTCTTTCTCATCAGGCTTCCCTGTTCCCTGAGAAAAAAACAATATTGAAATCAGGCCAGTTAATAACCCTAAAGTGGCCTCTGAGTGTTTCCATGAAAGGAAGAGTCACACACTTCTCACTTTAAATAAAAATCTAGAAATGATTAAGCTTAGTGAGGAAGGCATCTCAAAAGCTAGGCCTTTTGGACCAAAAAGTTAGCCAAGCTTTAAATGTAAAGGAAGAGTTCAGCCGGGCTCAGTGGCTCAGCCTGTAATCCCAGCACTTTGGGAGGCTGAGGTGAGTGGATTGCCTGAGCCCGTGGGTTCGAGACCCACCTGGGCAACTTGGCGAGACCTCATCTCTACAATAAATAAAAAAAAAATCAGCCGGGCGTGGTAGCACATGTCTGTAATTCTGGCTACTCGGAAGGCTGAGGCGGAAGGATCTCCGGAGCCCAGCAGGTCGAGGCTGCGGTGGCCGGGAACGGCCACTGCACTCCAGGCTGGGCGATGGAGTGAGACTCCAACTCCAAAAAAAATAAAATAAAATAAAAAAATAAAGGAAGAGTTCTTGAAGGAAATTAAAAGTGCTACTCCAGTGAACATTGTGAATGATAAGAAAGCAAGACTTATTGCTGATATGGAGAAAGTTTGAGTGATCTGGATAGAAGATCAAACCAGCCACAACATTCCATTAAGCCGAAGCCTAATCCAGAGCGAGGCCCTTTATTCTCTTCAATTCTGTGGAGACTGAGAGAGGTGAGGAAGCTGCAGAAGAAAAGTTGGAAACTAGTAGAGGTTGGTGTGCGAGGTTTAAGGAAAGAAGCTGTCTCCATAACATAAACATGCAAGGTGAAGCAGCAAGTGCTGATGGAGAAGCTGCAGCAAGTTATCCAGAAGACCTAGCTAAGATCGTTGATGAAGGTGGCTTCACTAAGCCACAGATTTTCAGTGTAGTTGAAACAGCCTTCTATTTGGAAGGAGATGCCATCTAGGACTTTCGTAGCTAGAGAGAGTTAAGGCCTGGCTTCACAGCTTCAAAGGACAGACTCACTTGTTAGGGGCTAATGCAGTTGGTGACTTTTAATGTTTAGTGACTATTTTGAAAATCCTGGAGTAAAGAATTATGCTAAGTCTACTCTGCCTGTGCTCCATAAATAAAACAACAAGTGGGCACAGTGGCTCACACCTGTAATCCCAGCACTTAGGGAGACGGAGGTGAGAGGATTGCCTGAGACTAGGGGTCGAGACCAACATGGACAACTTGGTGAGACCCCATCTCAACAATAAATAAAAAAATTAGCTGGTCATAGTGGCATGTACCTGTGGTTCCACCTACTTGGAAGGCTGAAGTGGAAGGATTGCCTGAGGCCAGCAGGTCGAGGTTGTACTTCGGCCTGGGTGACAGACTCCAACTCAAAAAAAAAAAAAAAGAATATTTGGGCCTCATGGTAGGAGGTGAAAATATCCACATTAACAGGAGTTTGGAAAAAGGTGGTTCCAGCCCCCATGGATGACTTTGAGGGCCTAAAACTTCAGTGGAGGAAGTACATACGTGCGGAAGTAATCCTAGTTGCTAGTAGCAAGAGGACTAGGATTAGAAGTGGAGCCTAAAGATGGAACTGAATTATTGCGATCTCATGATAAACTCATGACATTGAGAAGTTGCTTCATTTAGAGGAGCAAAGGTGGTTTCTTGAGATGCAGTCTGTTCCTGGTGAAGATGCAGCGAACACTGTTGAGCTGACAACAAAGAATTTGGACTATTATGTAAATTTAGTTGATGAATCAGTGGCAGGGTTTTAAAGGATTGATTCCATTTATTATAATTAAAAAGTTCTGTGGGTAAAATGCTGTCAAACAGCATTGCATGTTACAGAAAAATCTTTCTTGAAGAGTCAGTTGATGCAGCAGACTTCATTGTTGTCTTATTTTAAGAAATTACCACAGCCACCCAAACTTTCAGCAGCCATCAACATCCAGACAAAGCCCTCCACCAGCAAAAAAATTACAACTCACTGAAGCCTTAGATGATAGTTAGGATTTTTTAGCAATAAGGTATTTTATAATAAGATATGTAAATTGGTTTTTTTAGACATAATGCTATATTGCACACTTAAGAGACTACAGTATAGCGAAAACATAACTTTTATGTTTATGCATAAATTTTGGGAAACCACAAAATTTTTGTAACTTTATTGCAGTGGAACCAAACCCACAGTGTCTCCGAGGTATGCCTGCAGATCTATACAGTGAAAGCAAATTAGATGTCAGGAAATATCCAGATCACTCACCGTGTGTGTGTGTTTTTTTCTACAGCTGTACAGGAAGAGGCACAAGCAAAGAAAAGAAGCCCAGAGAGGCCGGCATGTAATGTTCCTGCCGTCGTCACCCCACCCTATTCCATTTTACCCCAACCCCCTGAGCCCCAGGCCCTTTCCTCCCAGCTCCCTCCTTCCTCCAGGAATTATTGGGGGTGAATATGATGAAAGACCATCACTGCCCTATGTTGGGGACCCAATCAATTCACTCATCCCTGGGCCTGGGGAGACCCCCAGCCGGTTCCCTCCATTGAGACCACGCTTTGATCCAACTGGCCCATTTCCAGGACCTAACCCCATCTTGCCAGGGCGAGGTGGCCCCAATGACAGATTTCCCTTCAGACCCAGCAGGGGTCGGCCAACTGACAGCCGGCTGCCTTTCATGTGATTGCTTTGTAATCTCACTTCTGGAGCTCCATTTGCTTTTGGTTTTGTTTTTAAAACTATAGATATCATCTCCTTGGGGTGCTGATCTCTAGTGTTATTTTCTGATTGTGGTGGTGAGAAATGCACTCCCAGGTATTTTTCAATAGACATATTTACAGCTCCAGGGGTGGTAGGGCCTGAAGGTTACTCTGTGACAAGGCTGCCTTGGGAATAGTTGGCCACTGCTTTCCCTGCTCTGGTTTCCCCTGTAGAATGAAGGCTGTTTCCTGATGATGTTCTGCACCAGATTAAAAAGAAGTGTAAATTGCACAGGAGTCTTGGCTTTCATTACAGAAAGATATGTAATATTCAGAACAGATCCATAATGTTACTTGGTCATTTCAGAATGATCAGGAACCTACTGAGTGCAGGCAGATACTAATTATGGTAGGGGCTTCTGATTTTCTTTAGTGTATTCTGTCTCTAATTGAAAACTTTTTGAAATGAATGAAGGCAGAGTTTGCTTGAACTGGACTTGGGGTGGGTAGTTTAGATGCCCAGCAGGTCAGTCCACCTCCTTCCTCTCTCTGCAGTTCTCTCAAGTTCTGTGGTGGACCTTCCTGGACTGTGGAGCAGCTCTGTTTGAAGGCCATGTGGTTCTAGAGACTCTTGTTTGTGGCTCCTAGGGTGAGATTGTCATGGTTTTATTTTCCTCGTGTTTAGAACACTTAGTGCCTCATTTGTGGAGATTATATCTTTTAACAGAGTTTTTTTTTACTGCTTTTGAGTGCTGGTCAGGTACTTGTTCTTCAAAGATAGCCTTCTTTTATTTGAAGAGCATTTTACTTTCAAGACTTAAAGTACACAAAATTCAAGATTTATTTTTTCTAGAAGAAAAAGGCCAAACACAAATGACTTATACAAACAACTATAGAAACATGCTACAGTGACAGAAATTAAAATCTGAATTGCAACATAGGAATAAAACACTACTGGCATCTGCAGGAAATAGGAATATTGCCAATATCTTCCTGCTTTTTAAAAAATTCTGTTTTGCATATAAGGAAATGGCTTGGAATGTTATGTGCGCCAAGAATATTTTGAGTCCTACGTACAAGTGAAAATATTTTTTTAGTTTTTGCTGCACATGTATATTAAGTTTTTTTCCCAATCACAGTGAAGAAGATTTTGTTGAGGCCATGTCACCTTTCGTAGATGATGTATTCTAAATGATTGGGTCTATTGACATTTCTTTTTGTGATATTGTATAAGGTCTGCATTACAGGACAGCCTTTTTAAAGCAAATGTCCACTAGATGCCATATGGCTTTAATTGGATCTGGCTAAAAGGGTCACCCTGAAGCTTTGATGGATTCAAATATATTCTAGTCTCTAATACATTTCTTTGTGGCTTTGTAATGTTAGGTTGCAGTACATGGGGTGAGTATGTGTAGTGGGCATGAGAGAACATAGTGATGACCAGAAGCACCAAGTACTATAAAGCCACAAGTTTTCAGAATGCATCTTTTGAGTGGTCTTTGAGATATCCTTGGATGGTGCTGGTGTCCCATGGGTACTGGTGCTTTTTAATCTCACCTCAGACTTGACTTGCAGACGTTACAAATCTCTGAGTTTACGATATTGGCAGTATGCCCTAAACCTAAGTTTGCAGACCTCTCACTAGTTTATTATAAATTCTTAAAACAATCTTCAAAGCTTTTTCTCTTGAATAACTAAATTTGTAAAACCCTACATGTCTGTCATCACACTGAGACTGTCAAGCCGTGAGTGTTGCTGGTGTATAATGGGGAGGATGTCATGGTTTAGCAGTGGCCCATTCACTGCATGATTTCTGACATCGCCTGGGTGCACTGTCATGGAAGCAAGACACTTAGTGCCATAGCAAGCATTTTAGTAAGCTGCGGCTCTACATCATTGGCTTGTAGTCTTGCGACTTTGTGTGGCCCCCCCTTTCCCCTTTAGTTGTTTTTATTAACAAGAGCTTTCTACCCCCTACCACCCCCCATTTATAAATGAAAGGTACATGTTTGGTGTGATTGGTAATCAAATCATGGAAGGTATCCTCCCTTCCCAACTTAAGATTTTGTGATTCCCTGTGTAAAAACAGTGTTAAATTCTGACCTCTCCTCTTACTTTGCCTCTTTCTAATTCCTGAGATCACTACTCAGCTTAATATCTCTGATTCTTTCATTACCTAATAGAGCTGGATATGTTCAGGGCCCAGTGCCAAGGCTTGCCTTTCTCCTGCCCTGACCAGAGCCTTAGAGGAGTCGGGGGTCCCAGGGCTCTGCTGTGTTATACATGTGGGCAGTGCTTCTTTGGGTAGTCTCCAGTTCACTGTAGATGTGGGGTGGACAAGATTATTGAGGAGTACTGGGTAAGTCGCCTATAACAGAGGTTTGATTTCAACTAACTTTTCTGGGATTCCTAAGAGGTTATGGCACTTAACGTTTCTGCTATTCATAACACAACAGGTAAAACGTTAGCTGAGTGCCAAGGAAATGTTAACGTGCTTGTGCTCTAGACTCCATCAAAGACCATGGAGACCAGACACTTAAGAGTATGAGAGTCTGGAAACTGAAATTAAAATTAGGTGGACCAATCGGCATAATGAAAGGTATTTAGGGTTTTAAACGATTAAAACACACATTGTAGAAGGAATGTTTAGTTTTTAGATTGGTTTTCTTTCAAGAAATGACTCACTAATTCCAAAAAATTCCTAACCATTTTCATTTCCTCTTGGCCTGCCGGTTGAGATCTGAATACAAGTTCAAAGTGTCCATGTCTCCTCTTTCAGCTGCGTGTCTTGTCTATGAAAACAGAAAGGACCCTCTGTGTCCTTTATGCATTGTGTTTGATAAATGGACTGCTTTGACTTGCATGTCGCCCAACCTTCCAATTTGTTTCCAAACAAACCAGAAAGTGCCACCTTCTATTAGAGTCTAAGTATTGACCTGAAACTCTTAATCAGTGACCACTGAGGAGTTGAGGGCAGCCTTTGACACTTGTCAGTACAGGTAGAAGCCAGCCAGCTTGCTCTCTAGGATAGAAGAAAACATGAGATAGTATGAAAATGCTCTTGAGCGATGAGCTGTGCCTCCAGGATGATTAAGTGACCACTTGTCTGTAAGGCTGACCTCACTTCTTAGCTCATGCCTCTAACCTGCTTCCATTTACCAATTCAAAACATGGAAAACAAAATGAGACACCGAGCTATTGTATGAATCTGAATAAAGCACAAGAAATGAGTGTGTTCTCTGGAGTGGAAAGTGACAGGGTCCCAACAGGACACTGTGTGCCTATGGGTGGTTGGAGCTGTGTCTGTGCCATGTGGAAATGGCTGTGTCCTATTGGTGGTGTAGTCTGTGTACTTCCTTTCCCTGGGCTGTCGTTGTACACACTTTGGGGTCCTAACCTGCCCACTGTAGCCTGTGACGCCTGCTGGCCCTGGCAGCCCTGCCATCAACTTGCTGTTCTGTGGGCCCCAGTGGGCAGGCTCATGCTTTTCATTCAGCTTGCTCTCACTCCTTTTCAGGTTCAGTTTAGAAGAGGTCTTTCAGGGGTTAAAACCCACCATTGATTTTCTTCATCTTTTCTCAGTTATCTCATTTTACTAGTCTCTGTTGGTTTGATGCTGTTCCTGGCAAGTGACTTTCTTACATTGAGACTCAGCCTTTTACTTCAACCTTAATACTTTGCTTACATTTTATTAATTTTGTAGTTTTCTAGGAGGACCAACCTAATGTCTGTCCTGTGCACCTGCTGTGTGCTAAGCACCATGCCTGCACTTAACTCGCAGGGCTCACATGCGAGACACATGTGCCAGCCCGCTTTTCCCTGGACTCCTAACACAGGAAATCCAGGCAGGAACTTCCATTACCTGACCAACGTGTGGTCCTTGTTTGTGGAGATGCTTGTTTTGGTCCCTATGGGACTGGGTTCCTCCCCGTGCTGCTGACCACGCCCGTACCAATACTGTTTCTCGTGTAGTGGCCTTTCCTCACAGCTTAGCTCAGGGTTATTGGTTTGACCTCAGAACACTTGGGGAGATTGCAAAGCTGCAGGTTCTGGGTCCCAGGTCCAGAAGTTCTGACTCCTTTGGTCTGAAAATGAAGCTTCATCTGTCTTTTGTTCACACACAGCCATAGCCCACTCTTGGAAAAACTTTGTCCAGTCTCTGCCACTCAGTTGTGTTTTGAGCTGTATTTTATGACTGAGAATTGGGTGAGATTGTTGAAGAGTGATGAATGCCACAGGTGTTTCCTGTGTTCCTCATTTCCTGGAACATGAGGACTTCGTGGTATTACACCCTACCCTACAAGTATTCTCTGACCCTGTTATTCAGAACATTGCACAGCATTACATGTGTCTTTGAAAGATCTATTCCTGAGTAAAAGGGGGATTTTTTTTTTAATGGAAGAAACCAAACTTTAAATCCTATAACTCTTTGTGCTTGAATCTTATGGTAGGCTTAGGGGCAGTGCCCTGGGTCCTTCCACTCGGGCAACCTGAACTGCCACTGTCAGGAAGGAGAGCAGGGAGGACCCAGAACCTTTAAGCAGGAGAGGCTGCTGCTCTGGGTTCCTCAACATGTTACTTATGCTGGTGACCCCTCAGGGCCAAGTGAGGAAGTAGTTCTCTTAAAGCAGGTCTTCAGAGACCCCCTAGAAAGAGAATTATGAATGGAAAATTAAGCAGCAGGATTTTAGGGTGCACACTTGTTAGTTCCCAGTGATTATCCAGGCAGGATCTGTGTGTATTTAAGTGTGGGACTCCCAGAATCTTTGGCGAATCACAAACCTTACGGTAAACAATATTTATACTCTCTTCTGTTAAATTCCTCTCAGCAGAATGACTTTAAAAGGTACCTGCACTTGACATTTTGAATTTCCCCTCCTGTCTCCTGCCCCACCTGGCTTTCTTCATAAGTTGCTAGGGAGTGGTGAAAGGATTAAGTCAGTGGCAGCAGGAGGAAGATGCAAAGTTCTACGGAATCCCAAAGGTCTGATCTGTTCCCTTGTCATCTGACCTCCCCAAAGCATGGCTGTGGGTGTGGTGACCCCCAGGCCCCCTACTGCCTCAGGGTCCAGAAGAATGTGTTGGGGTGGGGCCTGCACCGCAGTAGCTCTGTGGGTCTGACTACCCACCAGCCTCTCAGCTGCCTCTGGGAAGGATTGGCTGCTCGTTGTCACAACCTGCTAGTTCTGTTGCATTGCATAGGTTGAGTAGGAAGGAGTGGGGGGGTCCTGGGCAGAGTGAGCTCCGGACATACCAACAGGGACTGTTCCATAGACAGGGAGCTCAACTGAGCACGGAGACAGAATAAGGGTGGTAAGACTTTTGGGTACTGGAAAGAGTCCTCACTGTTTACCTTGTGCCTCACACAATGGCAATTTTATTTGTTGTTGATCCTGGCCAGTGCAACGAGACCTAATCCTATCAGTCTCCAGCTGCCAAATTATGGCTCCCAGGGGTCACCTTCAATTAGACCTCTTTGGTCTTATGCCAGTGCTGCTACTCACTACTGAATCCAAGACCAGGGTCCTGAACAAGACAGAGAGGACTTGAATCAGCTGGGGCTCTCCTGCTCTTAATACTGACCTGATTGGAGAGGGGGTGGGCAATGTAGGATGACCCCCAAGGCCATGTGAACCTCTGACAGCCAGGTGTAAAGCTAGCACTTTGGATACTAAGTCTCCAGCTGATAGCCTGTCGAAATCCAGCTTGGAGGCAGGCTCTTTTGAGGCTGAGGGCTCTAGGTACACACAGAGGAGAGGGTTCTAATCTTGTCCTTATCACTCCAGTTTGCTTTTTGAAGACCAAAAAAGAGATGCCTGCTTTAATGCCCCTGTGAACCTGGTTAGGTCTCAGTTGATTATCAAGCAACCTATGGTAGCTTGGGCATAAAAGCAGGCAGCTTGGAAGCTGCTCCAGGCCAGTTTCTACCTGCCTCTCTCCCTCCTCTGTGGATGGTGAGGAGAAGACATAGCTCAGGTCGCAGAGTGGGTGGTGAGGCACTAACCTGACTGTTCTAATATCCTAGGCTCTCTTGGCGACCAGGAGGCGGCTTCTGGCACCTACAGTGTTTCTAGCAACAGCTGCTTGGTGATTTGGAACACCCTGAACTCCATCTGAGCATGAGAGACAGGCTGGTAGGAGAAAGAGCACTGGAAAGGGAGTCAAGACTGCTTTTTCCAACTTGACAGCTGTTGAGTCAAATCAGTTTGGGTTTCACAAAGTTAAAGCTAATTTCTTTCCCGCAGGAATTCTAGAAGTCTTTGACATGTATTATATACTATGCATCTTCAAGAAAGAAAGAAAAACAATATTTCCTAAGCATATTTGACCATGGGGCCCTTTTGACATTGAGTAGCTTAGCCAACACCTTGCTGTACAGAATCTATGAAATGCTGAACTGGACGTGACTGTCATTGCACTTTCTGATCCTGTGTCACTGGTCTGTTGCTTCTCTCTGTTTCCTGATATATCCTTTAAAAGGAAGCAACATTCCTGGTGGGAGGCCAGAGAGACCAAACTCTGATGTAATGCAGAAGGTTGCAGGAGCCCTAACCTAACCCTTTCCTTGGGCAGTTCAGGGCCTCTTTCTCCTCTGAATGAGGAATGACTCTTACAAGAATCTGTGGCCTGCTCTTGGTTGTCTAGTGGAGGATAACGCTTTGGGTGTGAATGGTATTGCAAAGGACTCCCTCTGTTTCTCGTGTGTTCTGAAAGGCCCCACCGGGCACACAAGGTCAGTTTCCTCCCCTTGTCCTCAAGACTCCACTAGTGGCTGGGTGTGATGGGGCCTTTGCCTGCCTGATCTGAGCAGCTTTTGAGCATGGATGGAACTGGCTTGGGCAGGGGTAGGTTCCCCAGGCTGGGGTTTTCTCTCTTTGTTTGCAAAGCACTGTTAAAAGATTATTGCCTCCTAGATTGCTGAGGTCCAAGGACAGTGGGTCTGCATTTGATGGAGGTGGGAAAGGCCTGGAGGGGCCTTTGCCCAAAGGCGAGCAAAACAGTCACAAGAAATGTGAAAACTAGCCACACACAGACATCTCACTTAGTTACCTGGTGGAAAAGCAAGCATGTGGGTGTGCAGAGGGATGTGGCATCCATCTTCCAGGCCTGTTTTGAGGACCCTGGAGGCTCTCAAAGGCCCACCCCTCAGTCAGACAGTGTTGGAATGTGTGGTAAAGGAAAATGGGAATACGTGTAGATAATCAGTTCCTGGGTCAAAGGCATTTGGAAATGTGTCCTCAGGCCCTCCATTCTGTTCCCCTCAGGAACAAGGCTGAGAAGGAAGATGAGCAGGGGAGGGGCGGCTGTCACGAGGGCCCCTCCCTCCCAGCCAGGGCAGGACTAGTCAGAGAAGAGGCTGGCGAAAGACTTCCTCAGGTTGCGGATGGTTTCGGCCTTGGCCTCGTCTTCACTTGGGGTCCCACGCTGGGAGGTGTCGGATGTGCTGAGGCTGTTAGTCAGGGACTGAGATTTGCTGAAACAGAAAGGCAAGGGGTTGGGGAGGACAAGGTCAAGACTGCTGAGGCAATGGGCCTTGGGGGCTTGCCTGGAAGCCAGGTGGGTGACCCCAGTCAGCGCAGGGAAAATTGGACCAGAAACCGGGCTTTCCATTATGACACATGTAATTTACTCTGCAAGGTGGTGGTGGTTTTCCTCATTTTTTAGGCTCAGAAATTGGGGCTCACACAGAGTCAAGTACTGTGTCTTGGTCCTCACAGCAAGTGCTGGGGGAGAACTCAAAGCTCACACTCTTTCTGTTACGTCAGACTGTTCGGACAGCAGGCACCTGACCACTTCCCTGCCTGTGTGTACAAACCCGCCTGGTAAACTGGAGTGTGCTGCATCCACATCAGGTTACAGTCACTCCTGCTGTAGTGTCCAACACTCGTTTGGGAACCAGGAGGCCTGTGTTCTAGACCCTTCTAGCAGCCTTACCGCCTCAGGGCCTCCTTACCTTTTCAGTGAAATGCAGGGTTGGCGGAGCCACCCTCCGGACTCTTCCCCACCCTGAGGTTCCGGGCTTCATTCCTACCTCCACCCACTCCTCCGCCCCCATTTGGAATTCTCTCATGTCAGCTGCGTTCTGTGAGCGCTTCACACGTGCCAGGCTGCAGCAGCTGCAGCAGCTGCTTACTGTGCGAGGCTTGCTGACAGGTGACAGGGATGTAGCAGTCAGGGCCCTGCCCTTGAGAGGCTTGTGGTCTAGTGGAGGTGACAGACATGTAAAGAGGGGATATAAATATGTCACAAGCTCAAGAGACCTGCACATGAGCTGGTTGCCACATTAAAGGCTTGACATCCTCCTGAAAGCATGGGATGTCTTTCACGCCTTGTTCATTACCCCTCAAGGCACAGAGTGAGCATTTGGTAAATACCTGCTGACTTGAATTGAAGCAAATGCTCAACAGCAGTAATCACGAGATTAGTAGATGACTGTAAGGTCAGTGCCCAAGCCTGGCTTGAGTCCCAAACCCTCGTCTGTCCTGGGATTGGCTGAGCTGATCTTTTTACACAGCGACAGGCTGTTCGTGAACATGCCTACATAGTGCTAGCAGCGTTCTGAGCACTCACTGTGCATACGCTCATTGTAACCCTGTGGGATTATTGTCCCATTTTGCATGCAAGGAGACTGAAGCACAGAGATATTAAACAACTTATCTGAGGTTATGTAGTTTTTAAGTGGTAAAGCTGGGATCTGAACCCATGCAGTCTGATTCTGGAGTCTGTTGCCCAAAACTATGGTACACTGCCTGGAGGGCCACTTGCTGGTATCTTTCAAACTAAAATTCCATTTGCCCTTTGATGCAACAACACCATGCAGGCAGGTATTTTGTCTTTAGTGAGTTCTGCAGTTATGAAAGTAGATGGTTAATGTTATTAATTACAGCATGATTTGTAATATTAAACCAAGTTTCTATTTATGGTGGGTTAGTTAGATAAATCAGTACAACTGGGTGGATTTGTTGCTTTTTTTTTTGAGTTGGAGTCTCACTCTGTCACCCAAGCTGGAGTGCAGTGGCATGCTCACAGCCACAGCAGCCTCAACCTGCTGGGCTCAGGCAATCCTTCTGCCTCAGCCTTCTAAGTAGCCAGAAAACAGGTGTGCATTACCATGCTTGGCTAATTTTTTGATTTATTGTAGAGATGAGGTCTCACCAAGTTGTCCAGGCTGTTCCCAAAACCATGGACTCAGGCATTCCACTCACCTCAGCTTCCCAAAGTGCTGGGAATACAGGCTTGAGCCTCCGTGTCCAGCCTGGATTTATTGTTAAACATGAAAAGCAAGAAGCAGGATGGAGTGGATAGTGAAGATTACCATTTGTGTAAATGGGGGAGGGTAACAGAATGTATACTTTTGTATTTGTATAAGGAAACACCGGAAAGACACACAAGGAACCAACAAAGGTGGTTGTTTCTGGGACCAGGGGAAGCAGAGCATTGGGTGGGAATGGGGTGGGGTAGGACCGAGGCTTTTCAACATACGCCTGTGATCACTGATAGCTTTTAGATCTTTGGACCATGTGAATATCACTTACTTTAAAAATTTACTGTTAGCATGATCCCTGGACTGGACGTCCTGGGTTCAGTACCAGATCTTCAACCTGCCAACGGTGGAAACTTTGGAAAGTTATTTAATCTTTCTCTGCTTACTGATCTGTACAGTGGGGATAATGGCAGTTATAAACTCCTAAATGTATGAGAACTTAATAAAAAACAAGGAGGCAAAGTGCTTGGCGCAATGTAAGTGGATGCTAGCTGTTGCTGTGAAACTGGGATGATCCATGTTAGTGTTTGGGGTTGAAGGGAGGGCGAGCGTCCTAAAGAGCACTTATCTGGGATCTCTCCCCTGGCCTTAGAACCAAGAGATGGGCCTGGAGGAAGCAGGATGTGTATGTGTGTTGTGATGGATGATTTACAGCAATGACAGCAATGATTCCTCCCGTCTCTGTAGCCAACCCTTGTGCAACGTGACTTTATGACTTCTCCCAACAAGAGTCTGTTCCTTCACTTCATGAATGCAGGCTTGGCCCTGTGACTGGCTTTGACTAAAAGCATGTGGTGGAATAACATGGTGTAACTAACTTCCAAGGCTAGGCCTCAAGAGGCCTTGAAACTTCCACTTGTGCCCTTTTGGAAAGCAGTTCTTCCATGTGAGAAAGCTCAGCTTTGCCCTGGGGAGACTGGGACCCTATGGAGAGAGAGAGGCCCAGCTGATGGCCAGCGCCAACAAGCAGATATGCGCAAGCCCTTTTTGGACCATCCATCCCCAGTGAAACTACCAGATGACTATGGCTATGTGAGTGAACCCAGGAAGCTGGGTTGCCAGAAAATTTAGTAAAGAAAAATATAGGATGCCCACTTAAGCTTGAATTTCAGGTGAAAAGCAAAGACTTTTTAAAGCACAAGTGTACCCCAGAAAATGTGGCACATATACACGGCGGAATACTAGGCAGCCATAAAGAACAAAATCATGTACTTCTCAGCAAACTGGATGGAGTTGGAGACAATCATTCTTAGTGATATATCACAAAAACAAAGAACTGAATACCACATGTTCTCATAAGTGGGACCTGAACATTAATCACAATAGCACAAGGGAGGGATCGGCAGTCGCGGGACACCACGGGGGGTGGGAGGAGGCACATAACAATACAAACGGTACCTGATCCTAAACCAGGGGAAGTGGGGACCAGTTGGAGGCCCAAAATTCACCTGCACATGCATTACCTATATACCTAATCCTGACTTGTACCCCACATCTTGATAATAAAGTAAAAAAAAAAGTATATTCCATGCAATATTCGGGGCATACTTATATTCAGAATCAGCCTTTGTTTATCTGAAGTTTATTATTATTATTTTGGAGTCAAGGTCTCTCTCTGTTGCCCAGGCTAGAGACCATGGCTCATCGCAGCCTCACCCTCCCGGGCTCAGGCCGTCCTTCTGCCTCAGACTTCCTAGTAGCTGGGACTATAGGTGTGTGCCACTGTGCCCAGCTTGTTTTTACATTTTTTGTAGAGATGAGGTCTCACTAAGTTTTGGTATGGTTTGTTATGCAGCAAGAGATAAGCGATACATGCGCACAACGGAAGGTCGCAGTGGGACCTGATCTGCACTCTCACCTTGCTGGGCCTCCCCACCGAATTCTATCCTCTGGAACTGTGTTTATATTTATAGTCTAGGCAAGACCTCACCAAGTCTTCCTTTGTCTCCGACTCCCCTGAATTCCCAGCTCTGCCCAACTCCACCCTATATACCCTTTCCAATTCCCAGAGCACTTACTTGAGATGAGGATGGGGTGGTGCTGGCTTCTTGGGCTCTTCGCCCTGTTAGGAGGTGCTGCGGCCCTGAACGGGGGGCCGGGGCTGTGAGGCGAGGGTGGCCCCTGGCTTGGAGGCCTGGTTTGGGGAGCTGCCGCTGGATGCCCGGGCTAGCTGCGGAGAGCCTGGCGACCTTTGCTGCGGAGATCCGGACTGGGGGCTCAGGGGTTGCTGGCCTTGCGGGGAGAGCCTCTGTTGGGAGGGGCTTCCAGACCTCGGGGGCTGAGGAGACTGAGGTTGGCGAGGGCCCCCTACAGGGCCAGAGAAAAGAGTTCAATTTCTTTCTTAGGATCGATGTGGCTGTACACAAATAATGTTGCTTCAAGGATGTTCATTATAGTTTTTTAATAACAGTGAAAAACAGGACAATATAAATGCCTAACCATAGGGAGGCAATTAGAAACATTAGATACATCCATATAATGGAAGGTGCTGTGGTTATCACATATGATGTGGCTAGACCATATAACATGACAGGATATTGTTGATGATATATGCTAAAGGTATACTGCTAAACAAAAGAGCAGTCTATAAAACAGTACATACAATTTTATTTCATTTTTGAACATACATAAAAAAGAAAGACCGGAAGATTGTACAGTAACTAAAACCACTGTGTCTCCGACTTTACCATGCATAGGAATCACTGGGGGAGCCCATCAAGACAAAGATTCTGGGCTGGGTGTGGTGGCTCAAGTCTGCAATCCCAGCATTTTGGGAAGCGGAGGCAGGAGGACTGTTTGAGCCCAGGAGTTCGAGACCCACTTAGGCAACATAGTGAGACCTCGTCTCTAAAAAAATCAAAAAAAAATTAGCCAGGTGTGGTGGCACATGCCTGTCTCAGCTGTTGGGGAGGCTGAGGCAGAAGGATCACCTGAGCCTAGGAGGTTAAGGCTGTGGTGAGTCATGATTGTGCCACTGCACTCCAGCCTGGGTGACAGAATGAGACCCTGATTAAAAACAAAAAACGAAACACACACACACACATGCACACCAAAAGATGCTGATATGGTAGGTCTGAGTGGTGTTATGAACTGAATTGTGCCCCCCAGCCCCCAAATTAATATGTTGAAGACCTAACCCTCAATGTAACTGTATTTGGAGGTAAGGTCTTTAAGGAGGTTGTCACGGTTAAGTGAGGTCACATAAGGTTGATCTCTAGCATCCTTATAAGAAGAGGAAAAGACAGCAAGAGTGTGTGTGCACCCAGGCACAGAGGAAAGACCAGAGGTGAACACAGCAAGAGGGCCGTCATCTGCAGGCCAAGAAGAGATGCCATACCAGAAAGCAGCCCTGCCAGCACCTCGATCCTGTGCTTCCAGCTTCCAAAACTGGGAAAAAATAAGTGTCCATTGTTGAAGCTGACCAGACTATGGCGGTTTGTTATTAAGGAAACCCGGGCTGACTGATGTAGGCCAGCTCTATGCTGCTCCATTTCTAACTCGTTCCCGGCCTTCCATACTCTGAGTCGTGAGGCACTAACCAACAATGACCAAAGCAGTGGGCTTGGGAGGATTTTAATTCTCTCATTTCTGCTTACTGAAATTGTCCACAATGAAGATGTATTTCTTTGGAACCCATGAGAAGTATTCGCCCTGACTTTCTGGGTTGTGATCTTTTCTGAGAACATTCAAGAACAGTGTATCGTGTGATCTACAGAGGTTGGCCAGGCAGACCCCATACTCCTCACATGTCGAGATGGACACAGAGCCTTAGTGAGGCTTCTTAACTGGAAGGGGAGCTGCAGAAAGCCACAGAGGGTCTTGGCACGTCCCTGTCACTGCACCAAACACACAGACTTCCACCCGCAAGCAGAGGGACATGGGGAGGTCTCAACCCACAGCAGCAACGTGGAGTGAAATTCGAAGGCTCCTGCGAGAAAGGCACTCTCCTCACCCCAGAGGCTGAGTGGCAGGAGGGCTGATGGTGAGCTGTATTCTGCCAATGCAGACAGCCCGCCTCTGGTCTCTCCCAGGACACACCTGCTCCGGGGAGCATGAGGGAGGCACTGGGCTCATTACTGCACATCTTTTGAGAGCACTTTAGAAGGATGAGGAGACCAAGAGCTAAGAGGTGCTGGGACCCATCTCTGTGGCTTGCTAACAATAGGGATTTTTCTGTTACATCCCAGCCTTGGACTGGGCCTCCTCAGAACAACTCTGAGGGTTAGACATTCTTTCCATCCCCATTTTTAAAGCAAAACTGAGTCCCAGATATGCTCTGACTTGTTCAAGGTGTCACCGCTAATAAGAGAAGAGCCAAGATTCAAACCTAGACCTCTTTGACTCAAAAGCCCCATTTTGTTTTGTTTTTTTAAAACGACACCACGAAGGGCTGCCCTGAGTCCTCATACATCTTTGTGCTAATTAAGAAAAGATGAGCCAGGTGTGGTGGTACACACCTACAATCTCAGCTACTTGGGAGGCTGAGGCAGGAGGATCACCTGAGCTCAGGCATTCAAGACTGCAGTGAGTGATGATTGCACCATTGCACTCCAGGCTGGGTCACAGAGCAAGACCTCGTCTCTAATAAAAAATAAATAAATAAATAAAAGGTGCTTCCTCCAGTGGCAGCAGCTCTGAGCCAGGTGCAAGGGGGAGCAGGGCTAGGTTCCAGCCAGCCTCCTCCCTCAGACGCTGTGGCAGCTGGACACACATTTTCCAAGGGTGTGCATGTCTGATGGTCCCGATCCACACTGGCACCGGGAGCCTTGGGTCCTGTCTCAAGCCTTGCCATTAACCTGCTGTGTGACCATGGGTAAGTCACTCCTCCTCTCTGGGTTTCCAACGAGACCGCTGGACTGTATATCAGACATTCCTCCTAATTTGAACGTTTATGTGAGGCTGTAGGACACTTCTGAGTTGGGTGAAGTTGCAGCATCAGTTTAGCAACTGTTTGCACATGGCTTTCATTCATTAACTCTTTCACGACTGTACATCCCAGGACATCAGAGGTCACCTTGATCTCAATCACCTACAGGACCAGGGAGGTACTTAAATAAAGCAGGTGAGTGTAAGACCAACAATGTAGCTTTAAACAATGTTCCCACCTGAGATAAAAACATAGTTCAGGCCAGGCTCGGTGGCTCAGCCTGTAATCCCAGCACTTTGGGAGGCCGAGGCAAGTGGATTACCTGAGCCCACGAGTTCGAGACCAGTCCGGGCAACTTGGCAAGACCTCATCTCTACAATTTAAAAAAAAAAAAAATCAACTTGGGGTGGAATCATGCCTGTAGTTCTGGCTACTTGGAAGGCTGATGTAGAAGGATTGCCGGAGCCCAGCAGTTCGAAGCTGGGGTGGCCGTGAGTGTGCCACTGCACTCTAGCCTGGGCAATGGAGTGAGAACCCAACTCAAAAAAAAAAAAAAAAAAAAAATCCAGAGAACGATTTCTCTGCAGACTTACACACATAAAGAAAATAGCAGTTGACACTCCCTGTCACTGTGGGAGTGGCAGTAGGAAAGAACAGGGTCTGAGACAAATGGCAGAGTCCTGGCCCTTCTGTGGGGGCAGCTATTATGAATGCCCGTGGACAGGGCTATGCAGGAACACAGGCCAACTATTTCCAGAGTGTCTGCGCTGTCGAGCAAAGCTGGAAATCTAGTTGTTTAAAATAAAACTTCCTGGGTTTTTTTTTTTTTTTGGATCCTTCCACTTCAGCCTTCCAAGTAGCTGGGACTACAGGTGTGCGCCACCACACCTGGCTAATTTTCTGATTTATTATAGAGATAAGGTCTCACCAAGTTGCCCAGGTGGGTCTCGAACCCCTGGACTCAGGCAATCCTCTCGCCTCAGCCTCCCAAAGTGCTGGGATTACAGGCTTGAGCCACTGTACCCGTCAACCTCCTGGTTTTTAAATGGTGACTCTGGTGTTGTCTAAACCTACTGCAGGTCAAAGAAAACATGTATTTTCTATTTTTATCTTTTTGTTCTTGTTGTTAGAGACGGAGGCTCACTCTGTTACCCAGGCGGGAGTGCAGCAGTGTCATCATGGCTGACTGCAGCCTCGAACTCCTGGGTGCAAGCAATCCTCCCACATCAGCCTCCCAGGTAGCTGGGACTACGGGCAGGTGCCACCATGCCTGCCTAATTTATTTTTATTTTTGTAGAGACAGTGGGTGGAGGGGGGAGCAGTTCTCGCTGTGTTGCTCAAGCTGGTCTTGAACTCCTGGCCTCAAGCGATCCTCTGGCTTTAGCCTCTCAAAGTGCTGAGATTACAGGTGTAAGCCACAATGACTGGCCTCTACTTTTATCTGAAGGACCCCTCCATTCTTCCTCCCCCCACCCCAAGTGGACAATATCTTCCTAATATCTCAATACACATGCATTCATTCATTAACTATTTGTTGAGTTCCTGTAACACACCTGGGATTTATCGAGAGACACCCTGGTTGTTTCTTCTAGCTTCTTGGCTAAGCAAACACTTTAGTATTTTTTTATTTGGGCATGTACAAAAATATCAACTTATATATAGAGATTCCTTGCCTAACATAGGATTGAGGCTAAAAAAATGGAGTTTATTAAAAGAAAATTTCACTTTTACTGAGTTGAAATGAACAGGGAGTTCAAAACAGGTTAATAATGTGATCTTGTCATTTGGGGAACTCAATGGAAGTGTTGTTTTTAAATTAGCCTTGTTATTTTTTAATCTGAATGTTAATTCACAGGGCATTTTCTTTAATTACCTTAATTGGTTTTAAATTGATTGTTTTTCAACTCACTAAAAGTGTGTTTAGTTTCATGTCCCTTAAAATAATACCTCTTTCTCAAGCATGTTTCTGCTCTTGGCCAGAGAGGAAATCAGAATACAGTAGCTCTCTGTTTTAGAAGAGCTCCGTTCAAATGTGTTTTTAAAAAGTAAGTCTGAGGCAGCGTGGGGGGGAGGGGGGTGGGCAGAGGCCGCCAGGAGCCCGGGAAGGAGAGGACTAAGTGGCTTTTGGACATTTATAACCATGGAATAACTGCCAGGCAGGAGGGCGGTGGGGCTGCATCGGTTATAAGGATCGCTCATGATAATCATTAAAAGCAACACGTATAAGACTCAAGTTATCAATAGTAAGTTACTAGTGCTAAGAACTGGCATCTTCTAAGCACTTCTAAGTGTCAGACACCTCACCCCTGGCTTCTTCTTGAGCTCATGGAAGGCTCATCCTTCCATGTGGTGGCTATCACTTCCTCCTTTACCCTGAGAAAACTGAGGGTCGGAGAAGGAATGTGACTTGCCTGAGACTGCAGAGGCAGTGAGACGCAGACAGATGTGGGTTCAAACACACATCCGTCTGTCGAAGAAGAATGCTGATGTGCGTTTGCGCAGGCAGAGCTGGTTTTACTGGGCTTTGCCTTACTGCGATGAGCAGATACGTTTTATTTTCACACACTGAAGGCTTGTGACAGCCGTGAGTTGAGCAAGTCTCTTGGTGCCATTTTTGGAACAGCCTGTGCTCACTCGGTGTCTCCCCATCACATTTTGGTAATTCTCAGAATATCTCAAGCCCTTTCATTATTATTCTGTATGCTCTGGTGATCTGTGATGTTACTATGGTAATTTGGGGGTGCTGAGAACTGCATGAGACAAAACTGAATCGAGAAATGTTGTGTGTGTTCTGACCGCTCCGCCTGCCAGCTGTCCTCCCCCGTCTCCCTCTTTCTCATCAGGCCTCCCTGTTCCCTGAGACACAACAGTGTTAAAATTAGGCCAGTTAATCACCCTACAGTGGCCTCTAAGTGCTCCCGTGAAAGGAAGAAAGAGTCGCCCATCTCTCACTTTCAATCCAAGCTCGAAGTGATTAAGCTTAGCGAGGAAGGCACGTCAAAAGCGGATAGGCCGAAAGCCAGGCCTCTTGTGCCAAACAGCCAACATTGTGAATGTAAAGGAAAAGTGATTGAAGGAAATTGCGAGTGCTACTCCAGTGAACATAGGAATGCTTAGAAAGCAAAACAGTCTTGCTGCTGATTTGGAGAAAGTTTGAATGGTCTGGACAGAAGATCAGACCAGCCACAACATTCCCTCAAGCCAAAGCCTAATCCAGAGCAAGGCCCTTTATTCTCTTCGATTCTGTGAAGGCTGAGAGAGGCGAGGGAGCTGCAGAAAAAAAGTCAGAGGCTAGCAGAGGTTGGTTCGTGAGGTTTAAGGCAAGAAGCCATCTCCATAACATAAACGTGCAAGGTGAAGTAGCAAGTGCTGATGGAGAAGCTGCAGCAAGTCATCCAGAAGACCTAGCTAAGATCGTTGATGAAGGTGGCTTCACTAAGCC
>CAUYQG010202643.1:0-34636 GCA_963574415.1 Tarsius wallacei | reverse complement strand
GCTGTAATGCCTCTGCGGTGTCCGTGGACAAGTTCCGTGTGGGGGAGCAGGCCCCCTGGGAGAGATCTGGAGTCTTTCTGTGTCCTCTTCTGCGGAGGTCTCACAGACCACGCTGCCTGGTCGCCATCTTGGCCCCTCCCCACTCCTCAGTGTGGTTTTCATTTGTATTTCTTTGATGATTAGTGAGGCTGAGCATTTTTTCATGTATCTGTTGACTGCTTGTATCTCAGGGTACAAAATAAACATGCAAAAGACAGTAGCATTCTTATTCACCAACAACAAGCGGGCAGAGAACCCAATAAAAAGCACAATCCCATTCACAATAGCCACAAAAAATGAAATACCTTTCATCTTCATAATCAGAGAAGTGAAAGACCTTTCCAACAAAAACTACAAAATGCCACTCAAAGAAATCAATGAAGACACAAAGAAATGGAAAAATATTCCATGCTCATGGATTGTAAGAATCAACATTGTTAAGATGTCCTTCCTACCAAAGGCAACCTACAGATTCAACACAATGCCGATTAAATTGCCAACATCATTCTTCTCAGACCTGGAAATGACAATACAGGAATTCATAAGGAAACACAAAAGACCATGAATAGCCAAAATAATCCTTAGCAAAAGAACAAAGCAGAAAGTGTCACAAATCCAAACTTTAAAATTTACTATAAGGTGACAGGAATCAAAAGAGCTTGATACTTATACAAGAATAGGCATATAGACCAATGGAACAGGATAGAGATTCTGGAAGCAAAACCTCAATCTCTCAACTGACTCATCTTTGACAAAGCCTCCACCAACAACCAATGGGGAGAGGAGAACCTATTCAGCAAATGGTGCCAGGAAAACTGGATGGCCACATGCAG
Organism: Tarsius wallacei; assembly: GCA_963574415.1. NCBI lineage: Eukaryota > Metazoa > Chordata > Mammalia > Primates > Tarsiidae > Tarsius > Tarsius wallacei. The sequence continues at coordinate 33,764 of CAUYQG010202643.1, read as the reverse complement.
AATAATGAAACAGGACCTCTACATATCAGCATAGGTAGAGGTCCTATGTGTTTTGTTTAGAACACAAAAATCAAGGTCCTTGTGTTTTGTTTAGAACACAAAAATCTGTTCTAAATAGATCAGAGAACTAAACATAAACCTCAACCTATAAGAATCATAGAAAATGCTTGAGTCACCCTTACAGAAATTGGAATAGGCAACCAATTGCTGATCAAAATCCCAGATGCCCATGCCATAAGAGATAAGATAGACAAGTGGGACCTTATCAAACTGAAAAGCTTCTGCAAAGCAAAAGAAACCATCGAGAGAGTAGGTAGACAGACCACAGAATGGGAAAAAAATATTTGCCAATTGTATATCTGACAAAGGCCTAATATCCATGATCCACAAGAAACTCAAATGTGCCAAAAAGAAGGAAAAAAAAAATCAGCGCTATTAAAAAGTAGGCGAAAGAGCTGGGCTCGGTGGCTCAGCCTGTAATCCCGCGCTTTGGGAGGCTGAGGTGAGTGGATTGCCTGAGCCCGAGGGTTTGAGACCCGCCTGGGCAACTTGGCGAGACCTTATCTCTACAATAAAAAAAAAAAAAAAATTAGCCGGGCGTAGTAGCGCATGCCTGTAATTCCGGCTACTCGGAAGGCAGAGGCGGAAGGATGGCCGGAGCCCAGCAGGTTGAGACTGCAGTGGCCGGGAGCGGCCACTGCACTCCAGTCTGGGCGACAAAGTGAGACTCCAACTCAAAAAAAAAAAAAAAAAAGTAGGCGAAAGATATAAATAGATACTTCTAAAAAAAGTTTGCTTTTCTAAAATAGTTTTTTCAAAAAATAATTTAGTTTGTATGTTTTTAAATTAGAAACATGTAGGCTAATTTAATGAAAATGGTAAAATAATATGCAGGTAGACCAATTCTAGAAACCCTAGATTATTTCCTGGAGTCTATCTCTCTATTAGATGTATAAGAAATACTGAAGAATGGACATATTTCTACTATGTGTCTTTCAGATGTTTGGCGTGCACAACTCTTCCTCTCTACTTCTGTTGCACTAGGCCTTAGACCCTAACTCTGCCTCCCAACTCCTTTTATTAAACATATCAGACACATGCTACTAATACTTAAGAATCATTCCTTTATTTTCATGAAACCATTTCTGATCAATTATCTCTAAAGTTAGCTGAATTTCATCTGGACTCTTGCTAAAGTTTCATAAAACACTGGCCTCTTTCTCTCCCAAGGTAGACTCTTCCTTCAGCAGGTTTTGATTCTGTTGATTTTCTTTCACAGATGTTGGAATCCATCCTACAATGATCCTGCCACATCATATTGTTACTGTGATAATCTACATGTGTTAACGAACATGAATATGCAGATGTAAACGTGATGGATATAAATACACATACATATATGTGTGCCAAGTGTTGCACCGGCTGTTTCTTCCACAGCTCATTGCCTGGCTGACTTCTACTTAGGCTTTATGTCTCAACGTACCCTTTCTTTGCAGGACAACATTCCTACCACAGCCTCACATCTTTTTGTAGAGAAACAGGGTCGAATTTCATTAAACTATGACTGTCTTTTCTCATATGAATTAACCAAACATAAAAAAAAAATACTCTTTGCCAAGCATTATATTAGGCTTTGGAGGCAGGGTTAAGAGAGATCCTTATAAGTGTTGAGCTTATTACATATGAAAAATTAACCATTTTTGGAGGCTAATATGTGTATTTATTTAGCAATTACTATGTATCAATTACCGTATGCTAGGCAATATTTTTTTTTTTTTTGAGTCGGAGTCTTACTCTGTCGCCCAGACTGGAGTGCAGTGGCCGCTCCCGGCCACCGCAGCCTCGACCTGCTGGGCTCCGGCGATCCTTCGGCCTCAGCCTTCTAAGTAGCTGGAACTACAGGTGCGCGCTACCACGCCTGGCTAATTTTTTGATTTATTGTAGAGATGAGGTCTCACCAAATTGCCCAGGCGGGTCTCGAACCCGCGGGCTCAGGCAATCCACTCACCTCAGCCTCCCAAAGGCGCGGGATTGCAGGCTGAGCCACCGAGCCCGGCTGGCAATATTTTTAGTATTTAAAAATGTTAGCTAATAATAACCTTGAAAGGTAGGTACTATTGGGTAGGCACTACCCTGTACCTAAGGGTAGATATATTCCCATGTTGCAGATGAGGAATCTGAGGTGAGGTGTAGCAAGGCCAAGTATCTCCTCCTACAATAAGGGGACAGAGCCAATACCTAAGACTAAGACCTCTGGCTCAAGTCTGGACTCTAAACAACTATACTCCGAAGCCTGCTATGATCTGAAAACAAAAGATCTTTTATGTGCAATTTTTTGAGACCTAGGGATTCTTCTACATATACGATTTTAATAATTTTGGGATCTTAGTGATCATTAAAGAGAAATAACTTTGCAAATAATACAGACCAGTTATAGTAGATCTCAATCTTATGTATGTTAAAACTGTCCTTGTGAAATGCCACTATCAAAAATATGCATTTATATTTAAAACATGGAAGTGAAAGATTGTTTCTGTTTGTATTTAATAGTGAGCATTTAAAAGTTCAATTTAACCAGGATATATTTATAGGGTAATAAGTCAGCTTTAAATTCTAAAGGAAAAAGTCTAATGATTTGTCAATGAACAAGCCAAATTAAAATAATAAAACCATATAAAAAAGAAGAATAAAAGCCGGTTTCTATGTGAAAATGTCCAGATATGCTAATTATGCTGTGAAGTCTGCTTCGTATGCTAACATATTCTTACAAACTAGGATTTCCAAGATAAGTACCAAATAAAACTGTGATTGACTTTGAGCACTAGAGTCACAAGATAGTCTAATCTTCCTCCGTAAATACACCTCAAACTACACGATGGAGGTAACATCAACAAATTTAAATAACACTGTGTTACAATGTACAATGCCACGTACTCTAATGTAGTTTCAGAAGAGCAAAATATTTATCACTTAAAACTGTCAGTTATTATATATTTTTAGCCCAAAATAACAGTCAATAAAATACATCCTGCATTACTGGAATAGCTGTATTATTACGAAGGAAAAAAAATACTATTTCAAAGCAATGTTTACTTCTCAAGTTTTTCTCTTTTTGGTTTTTATTTTATGGACATATCTGAATGTGTTTTGATCTTTGGCCTTTGTGAAGATAGGAGTTCTAAATTGTCTCTGATTCTTTTGGCATTTGTTTAAGTTAAAACAGACAAATTAGATAAACCTGAAGGATAATTTGCAAATGCCTCACTTTTTATAATTTCCTTCTCAAATAAAACTTTCTTAATCCAGGTATTCATACCTTTCAAAGACAAAAGTAGAAGAATTAATTCATGCAGGTATGAGATAGACTAATGCCTATTTCTTCCAAAGAACATTTGTGCTTTCAAAAAACAACTGAATACTTTAATGCAAAGCAAAAAGTTAGGGTTAATTAAGCATCAATGAACACAATAATCATTTGGGAAAAGTTATTAAAATGTAGACTCCAGAAATCCTTCGCTTAATAATGTGACTCAATAGGTCCAGGATGTGGCTTAAGGAAAAAAATTTTAACATGTCCCCAAGAGATCCTAATGCAAATGGTCCAAGAACTACACTGTGAGAATGATTGTAATAAATACTGTGGATATTTTTGGGACTATGCAGGAGAAGAGGGTTGCAGATATTTTGGTAGTTTTAAATCAAGCATCTTCATTACCAAACATATATATGAGGATAGCTTTTAATATTGCCACAAAAAGACAAATTTAACTTTCATACCGTATTTGTTATGTAATAATGTAAGAGCAGCAATATTCAACTGACCACATCTCTCTGTGATATTGGTATCAGGTTTCAACTGCTGGATACAAAAATAGATGATAAAATGAAGTCCTCTATAGAAAAGATGTATTATCCAACATTTTGCATTCATGTACTTTAAATCATACAGAAATATTTGTCTCTTTTGTATTGCTAACTATTTAATTTTATAAATTATCAGTAAAATCAAATCACTGGAGTTTATTGACTATCAAAATTTTCCACAAAAGTTAAGAGTAAAAGCAAATGTTATACAATACGTACATGTAGATTTAAAAATATTTAGTAAGAGAAGATTTGTTCCTGTTAGTTCATTTTCTCAGTTGATAGTTTCCCTACACAGTTGAGCTACACCTTCTCAAGGTGTTGCCTTGATAGGAGCACTGCCCTTGTCAGTCTCCCAATCTTCTTGTTGCATCACTTTTAAGGTGAATTTTGCATGCCCCTACTTTGCACATAAATGAAAACACAAAGTTCAGAACTCTGCTTGGAGGTCAGTAAAAAAATAATAGACTCTATCTGTTCTACTTTTCAAATAGAGCACTGTCTTTGACACAGTGTGAAAAAATGTCTCATATTTTACTTGAACAATAAGTAGATTTTGTGTTTATATTTTTAAAAAGCAAACTTACCAAATATTTTACATAAGTTTTTAATAGCGTACTGTAGTTCATAAAAACAAAATTTTAAAGTACTCTAGAGGATACAGCCTTAGCATAATTTTATCACCCATCTTTTCCCCATTTAAAGCCTTTGTTCTCTTGCGTATAAGTAGCCCAGGTAAGCTAGTGCTGCCTAATTGGATGCTTTCCTTACCAAATACTCCCCTTAAGTTTGGTTACATTTGTGAGATTGTGTATGAATAGTATGTTAACCGTTATTTTTGTGTATATTAATTGATTTGTGTAATTGAAGCAATTTTAGTTTTTCTATAATTTGATGTCTTTTGAATGCAGAGCATGTGAAGGCAAAGACTATGTCTCAATAACCCAGTATATAATTTAAGTAAAATAAGTGTTTTTTAAGCTGATTTGAATTATATCTATTAAATAAGTTTATTAATTCTGTCATAAAGTTGAGATCAGAAGTCTCCTCAGGAAGACTCTGCTACCATGTGTGTTGACAAATTTTGACATAAATCCCTCCATAAAAAAATCATATGAATTAAATTCTTTTTATCTTAAAAAATTTTGAAACTAAGCAGGTTAATAGCATATTGTATTTTGAGAAAGGGGAAATTAAAGCATAATTCTAGCTGCCTATATCAGGTTATATTCTTAATTTACATTTTAAAACTTACAAAAACTCCAGTATCCGTAGTCTTAGGATAATGGAAACACAAGTTTGAATGAAATCTACCAATGTTTTAAGACTTTAAATTTAGTGTGGACTAAAGAGAATTGTTTTGCAATGCTCAGCAATTTTAAGTTTTTTGCTATTTTAATATTCAGAAAATAGCAAGTAATCTATTAAAAATTACATAATTACACAAATAAGAACTAATGCCTCTCAGATCATTGTATTCTACACATATTATACATAAAGTAAAATAAAAAATTGGATATAATTGGAAACTGTATTACCCAAAACTCAGTTGAACTCCCTGTCAGTCATCCATCCCGTCACAATTTCCCATGTCTTTCTCTAACACTTTGAGTACAAAAAGCTGATTTTTCCAGACATCAGAGAACAACTCTTCATAAAGTGTATGTCATTAAAAGGATTACCCTTAAATATAAAAACATTGACTTTAACTATTTTTCAAATTTTGAGAGTAATTCCTAATATGAACATTTAATATTGTAGATAAACTTTTATACAGATAAAATTGAATAAGCATAGAACTTCAAATGCTATTTACAATATAAGTGACACTACATAGTAAACCCGGGAACTAAATAAAATAGGTTTCTGCACGTAGCAGATGTAATATCTGCCCTGGAGGGAAACTGGAAGTACTTACAGAAAGGCTCGAAGCACAGGCAAGTAAGTTGACTCAATATACATTCATCCTGCCTGGTTGGCCTAGCGTATTATATAAAATTTCTTGTCAAAGTATACATGAAATATGGATATCCATGCATTTTGGTGAAAATGCAATCTTGCAAGGTAGCAACAAAAGAGCTGATTTTACTAAAGGGACCGAAAGGCTAGCAATTTGAGAAATGAAATGTTAGAACTACAACTCTTTTGATATTTCAAAATTATAAAACAGCTTATCAGAGTATTCTATGTTTTTGATAGATTTATTTTAGCTATCTAGATTTTAATTTGAGAAGTAATTAAAGGAGAAAAGTTTAAATAGTCATCCTAGACCATGCTCTTAATTTAATTATCTGCTAGGTCTCAAATTCATATTGAAGTCAAAGAAATGAAAATGAAAAATTTCTTTCCTTAAACTTGCAGCTTTTAACATGAAAGGAAATTCCAAATTACAAATATTGTGTCTAAAAACTAATACTATAACTTCAAATCAATTTAATAAAGTATGTAGCAACTGGGCAACATTTTATTAGGAAACAAATAACTCTCAAATGAAGTGCATTTTCAAGATATATTACTTATGAAAAATAAGCATGCAGGCAGTCCAGAGCATTGTGATAAAACTACTTTGTAAAAGATTTATGAATAAATTCTGTTAAATAAGAAGAAAATAGAGAAAGCCCAACTGGGGTATCATAATAATTCATATGAAACTTACTGTCACTGTCACTATAGTCACTGTTTAAGTATGTTATATCTAAAAGTAGAAACTAAAACTATGAATAGTCATGATTATTTTTAATTTTATGATATAAATAACACAATGAAAGCACAATGAAAGCACAGCTGCTAAGTGTCTGAGCTATGAACCCAGGGAGACTGGCTCCAGAATCTGTGCTCTTAAGCACTAAGATATACTGTTTCTAATGACCAGAAAAACATTGACCATAATTGTGAATTAGTAGATAAGCAAACTAAGATATGTTAATATCAACTTAGCTGTGTATTGCAAGTGACTCATAGACTCAGTCTCTGACTGCTCCTACTGTTTCTCTTGAACTAGGTCAGGCAAAAGTTGAGTTTTCAGCTTAAGATAAACTTGCATCTGTGAGTGTTGCATAACTTTTATTTTTAATTATAGTGTTGATTCAATCTGCTTCAGACACAAATCAAGCAGAAGCAGAAACACTGGGAGAAAGAAGAGAAGGAAGAAGCATAATAAATGCCATTCTAAATGCCTACTATGTACCAAATTCATTTTTGAAGACACTGACTTTTAGAATTATTGATATTACAATCTGACTAGGAAAGTGGAGCTTCTGCTAAAAATTACCTAGGGAAGCAGTCTTCTTTATTGATGAAGAGAACAACAGTGAATAAACATGGAAGGCGGGGATGGATGGTGGGGAGCAAAAACTATAAATGTTATGGTATGAATTGATTCAGTAAATATTTGGTGAGGGACCGCCTACATGCTAAGTCACTTCCTTCATGTGGTTCATAATATAATGTTGATGTCATAAATCACAACATTGAAAATTTAAATTTGAAAATAGAAAAGCCCTATGGATGACAGATAAAAAAAGACATGGTTCTCTTAGAGCCTAAATGGACTGATTAGAACTTGTTGGTGAAAGCAGAAAAAGCATCCCTGAAAAAATGACAGTTGAGTAAAGATCCGCAGAAGTAGCCATTAACAAGAAGAAGTGGGAAGGAAAAGTGTCCATGGAAAAGTGGGAGTATGATGAATGCCCTGGGTTTAGGTGGAAGTAGTGAGGGTTTGAAAGACTGTCCCGCTGACCAGATGATGTGAAACTAGGCCAGTAAAGTCCAGACTCTACAAAGCCTGTAGACTTTCTTCCAAGTTTTATATATTTTCTGGTAGGAATAGATACTGAAATAAGCAGCATTTTGGGGTTGTTGGTTTATTTTTGTTTTTATTGTGTTAAACATGTTAAATCTTAGGTGAACATGTTGAATTATCTCTGATGAGATAAGTAAGAAGATGAATTTATATGTCTGAAAATATAAATGTGCAAGCCATCTGCTTACAGCTGAGAAATTCAAGTTCTGTTTACAGATGGAATTCCTGGGAAGTGGTCATGGAGGCAGAAAGGAACTACACCCTGTGCCTTGAGGAAACCTAATGCTTAACACTTGGTTAAGATATACCAGCAGTGAGAACAGAAAAGCTATTACCAAAAATGTAGGAAGAAAACCACATGGAAATCATTTCATAGAAGCTAAGAAGAAAGTGTTTCCAACATGAAGTAATACTAAGCATTATGTAATTCACATGACAATATGCAATTCTAAGAGTTGAGAAAAATGTCAACTGCAGTATGTCTACTAAATGTGACACCAGGGAAAATTAATAAGCATAGTAATAGTTTCTTGGGATGATTGATGATTAATTAGTTCTAATCTGAGAATGATGATACTTGGATGTGAAGACATAAAAGTATTGTTCATGAGTTTGCTTATGATAAAGAGAATAAGACAATGGGGGAAAATGATATAAGGCTAAGAGAGGGTTTCCTTAAAAATTAGGGAAAGCTCTATTTTGTTAAAAATCTAATAACTATTTTTGGCACTCTGTTAAGCCAAAACATTATAAAACACCCCACTTAAAAAAACTTTAAATACATATTTTCTGTATAAAATGGAGATATAGAAATATTTATATGCAGTATATAAATATATTATACATATTTTATTATATATTTTATAATATATTAATATATGCATCTGTGTACATAGATACATACACTGTTAACTTACAAGAAAAGGTGGAAACCCTGAGAAAAAAAGCAGCATTTCCCAGAGCAGCTCCAACAGGAACAAAGTTAAGGGACTACAATGAAGTGACACAATAGAAAATATTATACCCTGCTGGAGGCAATGCAAATTTTTACAACTATTTTCCAAAAAAAAGTTACTTCTTTAGTAAAGTTGATGCCGCACAGACCCTAAAATCTAGAATTTCCATCTCCAATATTGTATGCTAAGAGTAATTACATCACCTGTCATTACCTTGCACACATAATAATGCTACTGGCAGTATCTTTTGTAATAGCAAACAAGATAAAACAAACATAAAATTATGTTCTTAATTATACATATATTATATAGCTAGATAAATAAATTATGGCTTATACATTGTATTTTATAATATGTACAGTACAAAATTACTAGCATATAGCAATAGAGATGAATAAACTGCAGCTACTTAAATTAACAATACTGAATCTAATAAATATATTAAGAAAAATAAGCACATTGCAGAAACATGTTATGATATGATACAATTTAAATACAATATGTAAAATGAAACTATTTATATTTATATAATATATTGGTATAATATGCATAAGTATATATTTATATACACAAATACATGTACTTAAAAGTACAAATAAATGCGATTATTTAGGAATAGTATAGTTGTTACCTTTAAGGGTTAGTAGTGAGAGATCAATTTAATCAAGGAAAGATCTTCAGAGCTTTAAAGATGTTATTCCCTTCAATATTAAAGACATCTATGAGTATTTGGATTTTTCTTATTACTCTTTGACTTGCAAATATGTATGTGCTTGTGTGTGCGTGCATGTGTGCTTGTGTTTATATATCTCACATATTATTTTCTTGGAAAAATTGAAGCCTTTTAATATAAAAGTATCTAGGGCATGCCCATTGATTTAAAATACCATAGATATCCCATTGGAGAAATTCCTACATGAAAAAATAATGTTTTGTAAACTCCAATGTGAAATCATGAAATATGTACATATATTAATTATCATAATTGTGTTTTCCATAATTTGCAGTTTTAATGAATTGAGAAAAATATTTAAATGACTTCACCTTTTTTCTTGGTATATTTCACTTGCCAAAAATGGAGAACAGATACTTTTGACCAGAGATTACACACATAGACACACACACACGCATAAACACACAAACAAACCCCATTCACATAAACATATACACACAGCCCACTCACATACACATAGACAAACACAAACTCCCTACTACAGGAAGATGTTATATTTAAATACATTTTACTTTGAATAATCCATCTTATCGGTTGTTTTTTTTTTCCTGCTGTTTAAGATGTGACATTGTTTTGAGAATCAAAGATCCTTGTACTCCTTGCAAACTTGAGTAAAAGCCAAGTTTATACTTTTGCTTACAAGAAGAGAGCAGTAAATAATTTTTAAAATGAAATACTTTAAAAGAAATGAAGTCATTATCAACCTGCTGAATAAGGAAGCAATTCATATTATACTGGACCACAAAGGTCTTTAGAAACAATGAATAACAAGCCTAATTGCCACTGAAGTCATTAGAAAACACATTAAAATGTTTTCTAAGGCTTACATAACAACAAAATACAATAACAAAAAGATTTATGTATAATGAAAGATTCCAGTTTATATATAATATGCTTCTCCAAATTCTTTATACCCATTATTTTCGTTAAAGGTGAGTTTTATAGTTGTTGTTTTTAAATTGTAAACTCTATGGCTTTTTTTTTTAATTAACCACCACTGTACACTTGCAAAGAACATACCTAGAGAGAACACTGTATGCAAATTCCTACTTTCAATTAGTAGCTTAGAAAACTCATAAATGTTTTCTTGCCCTAGGTGAAATAACAGAATGTAATTATTATTATTATTATTATTATTATTATTATTATTTACCATTGTTGTCAATATTCATTGAATATTTTCCTTATGATTGGCTTACATGGACTCATTCTCCTAATCCCTTCTCAGTAAATAATAAGCATTATTACCACCCCTATTTTATAATTAAACAAACTGAGGCCAAGAAGGTCTAAATAACTTGGCAAGCACACATAATAACCATGTTAGCAGACTAAGACTGAATACAGTTCTCTAAACTCAACACCAATACTCTTAATCTCCTTGCTGTTTCTTCTTGTGACTCAGATCTTTCCTTCAATGTCTCCTTCACAGAGATGCCTTCCATGATCACTCAATCTGAATGTAGCTACTGTAGGTCACTCTCAACAAGGTAACCTTGTTGTATATTCTTCACAACACTGATGATTACCCGTAATCACCTTACACCCTTGTTCAGTTGTTTATAATCCATCCCTCTTTCTCTGGTAGCATGACCTTGTCTATCACTTTCAGCTTTGTACTTGCATTGCTGAGACAATAGTTTTAGTATATTAAGTACTTTGCAAGTACTTGTGGAACAAATGAATGAATCATTTGGTTTCTAGACACTTGAATAACATGTATTAGCTCAAGATCCCACATGTCCAACAGCTTATGTATATTTTCACCTAATAACTTGATATCTTCAGTGTAATGTGTCTAAAGGTAAACTTATTTTTATTATCTCAGTGAATATTTTTTTTATTTCTCAAATCTTAAATCTAAGAATCTTTTTTATCTCTCCCTCTTTTATTTTTTATCCCAATACTCCTCCAAAATACAAATTTATGTAGATTCAGCTTTCTAAATATTTCATGAATTCACTTTCTAAATATCACATTGAAACTTACCCTTCTTTCATTCATTGCAATATCTATAGCCAAAGTTGCCATTATCTCTATTTTCAATTCCTTCAACAATTTTCTGATGCCCTTGCCTTCTGGTGTAAACTTTCTAATCTACTTTCCACAATGGAAATAAAAGAGTATCTATTTGCCATGATAATCATGGGATTCCTGTGTTTACAACAGTTTGTTGGAACTGTCTTTTCTTTGGAATAAAGTCTAAATTTATTTAACATAGCTTAATATATTTTTCTTCTCTTTTTTTTTTTTTTTTGAGTTGGAGTCTCACTCTGTCCCCCAGACTGGACCAGTGCAGTGGCCGCTCCTGGCCACCACAGCCTCGACCCACTGGGCTCCGGCGATCTTTCTGCCTCAACCTTCCGAGTAGCTGGAATTAAAGGCATGCACTACCACGCCCAGCTGATTTTTGATTTATTGTAGAGATGAAGTCTCGCCAAGTTGCCCAGGCGGGTCTCGAACCCTCGGGCTTAGGCAATCCATTCACTTCAGCCTCCCAAAGCACGAGATTACAGGCTGAGCCACTGAGCCCAGCCTTTAATATATTTTTCAATATCAAAATTATATTTTTCCTTTTTGATAGCCATCTTTAAGAATTCCCCATCTCACACTAAATAAGTAATAGTGGCTGAGAGCATAGATTTAAATTTTCCAGGTTCTAAAAGAAGACCCATTCACTTCTTAGCTTTGTGATATGGACAAACTACATACTCTCTTTTTTTTTTTTCAAATAACATAACTGTAAAATGGGGGTATGTGTATTTGATACTAGCTGTACTTATGCAGTAGAGTTTATGTATTGGATGACTAAATAACGCAAAGCACAGAAACAAGGTATTTGCTTTTAAAATGCCAGCTCTTTCTACACTACACAGTCCAAGAGCCCTATTTTTAGTTCTATAGATGTCATGTTCTCTTATATACATACAGTTTTGCAATGTTAAGCGTGCAGCCCTAGAATTCTGCATATGACCTCCATTTAATCAGGTTATCCCTTTTCTTTCAGGTTTCAGTAAGACATTACTGCTTCTCATGAGCCTTGGCTTACGTCTCAGGAGACAAGTGGATGATTCTTCTGGGGGATCTCTTATAACATCCTGTAAACTACTCTATTTGTAAGCACCTGCCACAGTGTTTTATTATAGCCTCTTTTTTGTTTTTATGCCTCGCAGCATATAAAATCCTTGAACTTGGAGACTATGCCTTGCCCATGGTTTTGTGTATAGTTCTAACTCAATTCTTTGTAGCAAGAATACACTCAATCAAATGTCTGTTAAACCCTATACAAAAGAGAGTTCATATAAAAGGCCAGTTGCTAACACAGAAAGTTCCACATAGAAACAAGGTCTTTTGATATTGTCTCTCATTCCCATGGAATATTATGAAGCTCTACTAGTGTGAAAATGGGGCATACAAGTGATGTCAATCCTTATTCCGTCACAAGGATTCAGTGCCAACCCAAGTAACACTAGATGCCAATTCCCTCGAGGAAGACTGGCAAATGTTTGACTTGGCTTTTTCCTTAGAAGAACAAGTGCCACTCTGACACCAAATTTAGTTTAGGAATTAGGAGTCTAGTGTTTAAAATATTGTTTTAGTTGAAAATATTGTTTATAAACAAAATTCTTGCTGAACCCTGATACGATCAAAGGAAGTTGTGTTGAGATATGAGTCATCTGCTTCTGCAATGTGTGACCAACTTACTTCTGCTCATTCTTTGTAAAAGTAAATTGAGAAATTAAAATGACCTTTCTCTGTAATAGTGTGTCTGTTTTTCTCTGCATTTGTGTGTGTGTGTGTGTGTGTGTGTGCATGTGTGTGAGAGAGAAAACCATCTGTTTCCATGATTTGGGATGTATGTGAAATGGTATAAGATGTTAATCATTGCTATGTGTCATAAAACCCCTCAACAAGACAATGTGGTATGCCATGTGAAATTTTTTATTAATCATAGGGGCGACATTTTGCTAACAAAAAAGGTAAACTTACTTTTGTCGAATTAGTATGAGTTCAACACCTCATTGTATCGTATAATCAGCGTGCCCTACTATTATCAAGGCAAAAACCTTTATTGTTTTGCTTAATGAGTACTAGGCTCATACATTTATTCATGATTGAATTTAGACTTTATAAAAACCCATTGATATGGATGCTATTAAATTCATTTTCTAGAATAGACTAATAGGCTCATTTTTAATGTTATTCACTCTTTTCTTTACTCCTTCTTTCTTTCTTTGTTAAAGGAAAATCAGTACTAGTCATTGATAGCCCATTAAATCTTCATTCCAATAAATTTAATATTAATCTTGACTTTTTTATTCTCTAATCTTACTATAATTTTCCATCAATTCATATATTACATCCACTTAGTCAACAAAAAAATTCATTGATTTGAGCTAAATACAGTACTGAATATAAGACTAGCACTGTGTATCAACATGATATATTCCAGGGCCTCGCGTAGCATATAGCCTGGATGGAAAATTGAACATTCAATGGATAATTATATATAAAGACATGTAACGACATTTTAAATGCAATAAAAATAAAAATGATGCAAATTATGAGTGATAATAGGGGTGGGCTTATTATTGATTAAGGTTAGGAAAAGTCATAAGTTTAATATCAAGTAGTGACTTATACTTGAATGCTTACCTTAGATTTCAATGTTACGGGACACCCTTATTTTTTTCAGAACCTTCTAATGATTGTATTAGAGACTAAAGTGGACATTTTTGAAACTGTATCTAAAAGTCTCTTAATTTAACACTTTGCATATTCAACTACCTTTGATGATTTTATCTTTCATAGATGAAATAAAACATTCAATGTAGTATATTAAAAGTATATTAAAACCCTTTCCCCTAGACAAAGGAAATGCAATGTATTGCAATTGGAGAACTCTAAAGCAAAAAAAAAAAAAAAAAAAGAAGAAAGCCCAGAATGACAAAAGAAGACTCTTGCTATATTTTTTTATTTGATTTCTCTTAATTTTTTAGTAATATGACTCTTCCTCCTAATTATAATAAAAAACAATAATGTTTAGATAGAATCACATTAAAAGGCAGCAAACAAATGTAAACTATAACTTTGTTTATACCGTCTTCGTTCAAATGCTTCTTTTAATTCAGTGGTTTATTTCCCAGGGTATTCAGAATATTGTACAAATCGAGTCTGGCTGTTAGCAGCAGAATTAATTTAAATATAGAATGCCTCTTGAACTCATAAACTATTTTCATTAATGACTTCTAAATAACAGTTAGATTAACAGGCAAACACTCAATTACTCTCTCCTTTTTTAATCAGGCAAACAATTCTAATACAAACTGACAAGACATTTATATAGGAAGTTCGTTACTTTAAATAGTCACTGACAGTTTCAAAGGTTTTCTTTTAAGCCTATGAAATATATATTAGAGATGAAAAGCAAACAATAAATTTGAATATTATCTTTTTAAAAGACTTCACTTTTCATTACTTTCTATTTCCCAGTTTTAAAAGTTTCATTGTAGGTTGTAGAAGTTTGAGGAAATGATAAGAGTCATGGCAGAAGGATCTGCCTAAGGAAATTCAACTTCCCAACAGGTCTCAAAAAGTGAAAGTTAATTCAGGAATCTATCACAACTTACACTCTTGCCTTCAGCTTTTTCCTCTCTGAAAGTTGAACCTTTAGTACATTGACATATTGGCTCAATCTTTCAAAGCAGAATTCACAATATCCAAGCACATGGAGATTGCTGCAGAAACCTCAAATGCCAGTAACAGATTTTAATGCTATGAAACTAACATTTGAACATGATACTAGTGTTCTTTGGCCAGTAAATTTTTTTCTTATAAGTAAGCCTTATGGGATGTGAAATTATATTTGGAATAAGATACACCAGTTATATAATTTGAATTTTCATTCGCATCAGGTTGAATATCTGGTTACAATAATTTTATTAACAAAGATAGCAGTACTTGACTGACTATATATTATATATATTTAATGTTCCTTCAGATACAAAAGTTTTACAGATAAATAATGATCTCCATATTTTGAATATTTAATATTGTTTAACCATGGTTTTAGCAGGTTTTCAGACACTATTTTACAAAAACATTATTACCAAATAAAATCCATGTACATAAAATGAGCTAAGCTAACAAGTATAATAGGCATTTTCCATGTTTATGGTTGCCCATCATCTTTTGAATATTCATCTATTTTTTTTAACAAATTCCCACATTATAAGATTTGTCTCCCAAAGTATAGGGCAAAATTAATTAGTGCAGCCTTTCTTGCCACTTGGGATGAGCTATGTCCTGTGCTCCTTCAAGAAGATACTCCAAAATGAGACACAATTTCGAGGGAATTTCCTGAGGAAGCTGATGAATGTGAAATCTATCACTGAGGTGGGTGCAGTGGCTCTTGCCTGTAATCCCAGCACTTTGGGAGGCGGAGGCGAGTGGATTGCCTGAGTCCAGGGGTTCAAGACCAGCCTGGGCAAATTGGCAAGACCTCGTCTCTATAACAGAAAAAAAAATGAGCAAGGCTTAGTGGCGCAAGTCTGTGGTTCCAGCTACTTGGAAGGTTGAGGCAAAAGGATATCCTGAGCCCAACAGGTTGAGACTGCAGTGGCTGTGAGCTGGCCGCTACACTCCAGCCGGGGCTGCAGAGTGAGATTCCCACTGAAAAAAACGAAAGAAAGAAAGAAAAAAGAAAGTAATCTATCATTGGAAACATGCATGTTGGAGACTTTTAAAGGACAGTAGAAATGGAATTCCTGGAATCTAGCTTCATGCCTGTTCAGGGTCAGTCATGATTTCTCTTGATAATACAGGTCTCAGAGTATACACTTGACCCTTGAACTGCACAGTGGTTAGGGATGGTCCCCTGTGGAATTAAAAATCTGTATATAACTTTTGACTCCCCCAAATCTTAATTACTAATAGCCTACTGTTTACCAGAAGACTTGCCGACAACATAAACGTCGATTAACACACACCTTGAATACCATATGTATTATTACAGGAAAGTAAACTAGAGAGAATAAAAAGGTATTAAAAAAATCTATTTACTATCTCTGAAGTAGATTATCACAAGGTCTTCATTGTCATCATCTCTGCATGAAGTAGGCTGAGGAGGAAGTGGAAGAGGGGTTGACTTTGCTGTCCCAAGCTTCAGAAGCAGAAGTGGTGAAAGTGGAAGGGGAGGCAGGAGAAGCAGGTATTCTTAGTGTAACTTTTATTGAAAAAAATCCACATAAAAATGTACTTGTGCAGTTTAAACTCATCTTTTTCAAGGGTCAACTGTAGTTATATATTGTTTCTAGGTACACAGCTTCTAGCTTTGTCTTCTCATTTTCCTGAAGATTTTTTGAGCTACCTAATATTTTTTAATAAATTGTTTTGTGATGGACAGCATGGTTGCTTCCAGGTTCTTGCTATTGTTAAAATATTTTTAAAATAAACTTTAGAGCTGGATAAAAAATGTGGTACATATACACGATGGAAAAATTAAAAAAATTAATAAGTGCTTGAGAGAAAAACAATTGTTTACAAATATTTGCAATTAGACTGAAGCCAACTTCTGAACAGCGATAGTTACCACTTAATTACTATTCAAATATTTTTCAAATTTTTACTATTTCCCTGACCTAGTAGACATACTCTAGAGAAAGCTGTGAATGAAAGAAATAGACATGCTTACTCTCATGTATTACATTCTAGTATGAAAACAAGAAAATAACAGAATATATTATAAGTGCTAGATCAAATATTATATGTCTAGTATATAAAAATATAAACCATTATAAAATGATAAAAAATATATTTTAGGCATATGAAAATGAAGACAGCTTATAAAAAAATTACTACCAAGTGAAACCTCATCACGAGACTGATTATAAACTTATACAGTCTACTGATGAAAAGTAATGTTAAGAGATAAAGGAAAAGAATTTGTTCATTTCAACAAATACAGAAAAAAATATTAAAAATCAATTGCTTTTTTATTAGTTCTAAAGGTAATTACATGTAATCAATCACACATGATAGAGTAAGTTGAAAAACTAACTAGGAAACAATGAAGCAATCTAAAAAGTAAAGAGGAAGCCTTGAATGCCTATAGATTGGAGAGAAAACTGGTAGAGGTTGAATTAACTGCATGGAAGGACTAGAACTACTTTGCAGAAGTTAGACATCCTGGACCTGTCTGTCAGGACAAGAGATACAGATTCTGCCAGAGGCAGCTCCCAAAACAGAAGAAGAAGGAAAATATAGGAATCGCACATGATAGAGTAAGTTGAGAAGCTAACTAGAAAATATTGAAGCAATCTGAAAAGTAAAGTAGGAAGCCTTGAATGACTATAGATTGGAGAAACAAATGGTGAAGGTTGAATTAACTACACGGAGGGACTAGAACTACTTTGCAGAAGTTAGACATCCTGGACTTTTCTGTCGGGACAAGAAATACAGATTCTGCCAGAGGCAACTCCCAAAACAGAAGAAGGAAAATATAGGTCCTTCTCTTCCATTGTTTTACTTGTATTTGTACTCAGCCATTCATAGACTGTCACTAAGACTTACAAGAATCAGCCCCCTTTCAAACAGAAATGAAAATAAAGAGCGGTCTCACAGCACAATGCCAAAGAAGAAAATGAAAACTTCCTTACCTTATATTACAGGTACAAAAATAAAATCTGAAGACCTAAATGTGAATAGTAAAACTTAAAAAGTATTATATAAACCAATATCATAACCTTTGTTAGGAAAGATTTGTTCAATATAACCACAAGCATGCAAACAATGAATAAAGCATTGATGTATTTTGGTACATTACAATTAAAATTTACTCTTCAACAACATAACAACAACAAAAATCCATCAATTAGAAGAAAACTTTTAAACACATAATGTCTAGTGAGTTACTCTCCAGAATATATAACACCTTAAAAAATAAGAAGAAAATATTTTTTCTTCTTGGTACATATCCAAAGCAAGTAAAATCGGTTACTCGAAGAGATATCTGCACTCTTATGCTTATAGTAGCACTATTCACAATAGCCAAGCTATGGAAACATCCTAAGTGTCTGTCTATGGGAAAATACACACACATACACACACACACACACATACATACATATATATGCACACCTTTGGTGTATATGTGTGTATATGTATGTATACACACACAAAGGACTATTATTAAACCTTAAAAAAGAAGGAAATCTACAGTTTGCAATGGCATGAATGAACCTGAAGGACATTAAGCTAAGGGAAATAAATCAGACACAGAAATAAAAATACTGCACAATGCCAATATACATGGAATCTGAAAAAGTAAAATTCACAGAAGCAGAGAATAGTGGCTATCAGACACAAGAGTGAGAAACATGGGTAGATGTTAGTCAAAAGGATACAAAATTTCAGTTATGTAGGATGAATAAGCTTTAGAGGTCTAATATACAACATGACAATTAGAGTCAAAAATACAGTATTGTACACCCAACATTTGTCAAGAGAGTAGATTTTGTGAATTCTCAAGACACACACCAAAAAAAAAAAAGTTTTATGAGAGACATTTTAACTTAATACATAAATAAGCAAAAATATTTTAAAAATCCAATGGTCAATGAAATATAAAAACATAGTCATGCTATACTACATAATCATTTCTCATTTATCAGGTTGACTTAACTGTTACTACTTGAAAATATAAATGTTGGTGAAAATTCAGAGCAAAGCAAGTGTTCATAAATGACTGGAAGGAGTGTCAATTAGAATAACTATTATGAAGAAGATTTTGGTAATACTCAGTGAAGTGAAAAACATATTGAATTGAGGCTTAGCAAGATGATATTATTTGCCAAAGTTCACAGTCAGTAAAAGGGAAACCTAGATTTACATTCAGCTTGTAACCTTAAATTTTCTATACCTTCTAAAATATAATAATAAATAATTTAAGAATATTTACTTTAAAATGCAGTCAATTCCAAAATCATCAATGTTTGAATTTTTCAATAAGTTTTGTATATCAAGGTAAGAGAATGTGTAAGCACAGGTAGAATTAATTTTTAACAAGGTTTAAATTGAAACAACTCTCAGTTACTAAGTCTAACAGAAAATGACCAGCATTTTCTTTTCCTAATAAAATTGCCTTCCACAATGTCCATTAAAATCCTTCACATTTCTCCTAATCTAAGTTCTGAGTATATGTTTTCATGCTACACATTCTCTAATCAGTTGCTATGGTTCCCTGATTGTATCCTTTATGTAGCTTCAATTCTTAATCCAATTTCACATAGGAAATTAATTTTCTTAGAAGTTAGACAATTCTAGCAGTATTATTTCCTACTGAAACTTGAGTCTCTCTCACCCTGCCTTCTATATTCCATCCACATACATATTTCCTTCTTCATAACGGCCTTATTTCTTGTCTTATTTCTTAACGATCTCTTTCTTTGCTAAAGATCCTAACATACTCTAATAGACTAAGAAAAGATGTGACCCTTTATGCTCAGTTTCCTAGAAACAGCTAACAGTTTATGAAATTATGTTTTCAGTGCATTATTTCTGCCTTTTACCATATCCTTTTCTCAGTAGAATGATCTTAAAAGAAAAGTTAAGCAGATATAACTAACAGAAAACTCTGATAGACCTCCTTTATGTCAGGAAATTAAGAGAACCTGTTTGTCACAAAGTACTTCCCCCATCATGAATTCTCATTGGCACTGTTTTGCAACCCTCCCTGGGTCTCCTTAGGCCTAAAGGGCTGAAATATAATGTGTTTTTTAAAAAGCTTGTCTTATACAAGGACATGAACTGAATCAAACGTATTTGCTAAAGGTCTTTTTCAGCTCTGAGCTTCATCATTCTATATTTCACTCAACTATAATCATTTTTTATTCCTAATTATATTATACAGTGGCTGTAGAAATACTTTCAAGACCCTGAAATTAGATGATACTCACTGATTCTGCTACAATACGAGTTTTCAGATAGTCCACATGTATGGCATTATTCTATGTGTCTAAGGCATCTTATAAAGTAATTAATATTTCAAAAGATTTTTGAAAATTAGTAATATTTAAAATTAAATTGTTAAATACCTGCATATAATATTTAACATTTATTTCAGAAAAATAGTAAAAATATATTTTATTTGTAATATTTATTCATGCTCTTGATAAAAAAGGAAAATATGCAAAATTACTAATTGTGATTTATGATTTTAAATGAGTCATTCAAGAATGTGTAGTTCTACTTTAGAGTTAGAAGACAACTCATTTTAATGCAAATGATTTGCCAAAACAGAAAAGTACACATTAGATAATTTTATTAAAATATATCTCCATGTATAAGGAAAATATTTTAAATATTAAATAGCCATTCTAAAGATAATTTATCTTCATGCTTGTCACATCATACTTATTTAACCTTAAGTGACAATATTCTGGTAAGTGTTGGAAGTATCATCCCATCCTGTGCATTTCATGAATCTGAAGGTAAACTGACCTCCTCTAATCTGAGCTCACTTTGGTGCCAGCAGGTTTGAGTTCCCTGTGGTGAGCATTTGGCTCATGACAGACTTGTTTTCTGTGGATTCTTAGCAGGGTGGGAAGCAGTGGGAACAGAACCATCCCAGCTGACAAAGAACACACTTTACATAATTTGATGTTCAGTAGAAAGACAAACTTTAGTTATTTTTTCCCACATAAAATATAATTATATCACATTACAAAGGAAAAGTATACTCCAGTGAAACCACTAATGATAAATAATTCAATTTTTGAAGTAGGTAAATGAAGGAAGAAGAAATGAATGATCGGCCTATTTGGTCATGTTTTAAAAGAAAAACTTGTGATATAAACATACATATCCATCATCAAATTTAAATACATATTGAGATGGTACTATATTATGATATTTGTTTTACTGGAAAACTGCTAGTTGATTCTTCAACTTTATTTGTACTAAGTGTCGTACTTTAAAATTAGTAATCATTGATGATGAAGCAGGTTAAAAGATGAAGCATTGGAATCAAATTGAATTAAGTATAAATCTTAGCTCTGCCATTTACATTCCATAAGGCAGACATCCTTTCATCTTAAAAAAAAAAAAAAAGCATTGCAATGAGTACATTGCAGTTTAGTGCAATTTAAACTGGAGGATGCACATCCAGTTCTTAGTACAGTGAATGATATCTAATAAATATAAGTTATTAGTAGTGTTATTATATTTCCTTTTAAATAAAGGCATATTCAGAATAAAATGTGTATACATATCTGTAGTGAATTTTTAATTTCTAGCTGATATTCAAACTTTATTTTAAATACACATGAATGTACACAATATTTCATTTACATACATTTGTAATATATATGTATATATAAATTCATAGAGGTGGTGATACAATTTGCTTGAGTTTTTGATAAAAAAGCAAGAGAGCATATAAAACTGAAATACAGTCAAATACCTTCAGATTCAAGAACAAATATTTTAACAATTAGACCATCTGACCTTCACATAGCATTTAAAACATAAGTAAGTGTGTTGTTCTTAATAATCATTTAAATTCATCTGTGTGTGTGTGTATTCAAGTATACTAAGGGGTTTTTTCAAGAAGTTTATTTGTAGCTTACTTTTAAAAGTGCATTCAGTCTTGAAATTATAAGTATACTTCTTTTACTACACTCATTTTTTTCAATAGGAATATTTTCCTATAAAAATAACATTATAAATATATTTTATTTTCTAAAATTAATTTTCAAAAACAAAAGTATTAAATTATGTGACTAAATTATAATAATAATAATAGGATCTCAGTTCTGGTTCCCGGGCCGTTGTGATAGCATGGAAAGGGACTTTGCCTCTTCATTTACTTTCCTCTCATTGAGCAGGATAATACTAGGAAACTATTCCTTCTTGTTGTCTTTGTTGTTGTTTGTGTTTCTTCTTTTCTTCCTCTTCTTTGTTTTCATCCTTCCATTACTCTAGCCTTTGACTCCCTACTTTTTCACCTTTTGTGATCTCTTTGGACAAATTGCCAATGAACCATTACCCTGGCAATGCCCTTTCTAGCACAATCCCAAATTTATTGTATATTCCAATTTTCTACAATCCCTAAAATTATATATTTTATGTCATCTCAATCCAAAATATCCCATTTCTATTATGTAGATCTGGAATTAGGAAACTATCTTCCTAAATTAATTTAAGGTAAAAAGGGTATTTTTTTTAAAAGAAAACACTATTCAATTTATTTTATAAATATTAGTATTTCAGAGACCATAATATAAATAATGTGATCCTGGTCGAGAGTTGTTAAGGGAATCACTTATGAGTATCAAGTGCATCAGAAGGCAGTCCAAAATCTTTAAATGTCTGTTTCTGGGCAGGCCTCCCTAAGCTCTTACTGGTTTTCATGGATTTTTCTACTGTACTTGGCAGAGGAAACAAGAGCAGTTGATTATTCAGTGGTATAGGCATTCTTTGGGGAGCAAACAGATATTTAGGGCAGTCAGTCAGGGAAAATGACTGCAGGACCCAAGAGCAAAAGATTGTGGAAGAACAAGCGGCAGATGGCGTTAATTTTCATCTTCACTGGTGGTTTGAGGAAGAACTATTTACATATAAAATAGAAATTTCTTCAGGGAATAGAGGTTCCCTCACAGTCAGTTATTAAATGGTGAATTAACTCATTCATTCAATAACTCATTCTACAATTTTTAAATCAAAATTCCTCCTCTATGCTATGCTCTGAAGATATAGAGTAATGAAAACAATGACTTTCAGTGACCACAAATTCTAACGAGAAATAAAGACATCTAAAGAGGTTTTTAAAAATGAACATTGTTCCAAATAGTTTTACATTCACAGAAAAAAAGCAAACAGCACAAAGTGTTCCCATATACTCCATAGTTAATTTATCCTATTACTAACATCTGACATTAGTATGATGGATTTTTCCCACATAATGAAACAATATTGACTTATTTTTATTAACTAAGACCCACACTTGATTCATATTTTCTTAGCTTTTACCTGATGTCCTGTTTCTGTTCCAGGGTCACCTCCTGGATATCACATTTACTTGTCATGGCTCCTTGGGCTCCTCTTGGCTGTGAGAGTTTCTCAGACTTACTTTGTTTTTGATGAACTTGACAGTTTTGAGGAGTAATGATCAGGTATTTTGTAGGAGCCCCTCTGTTGAGATTTGTCCATATTTTCATAATTATTCCAGTGTTGTGTTTTTGGAAATAAGGTTACGGAATTGAAGTGTCATCTTTATCACATCATATGAAGTGTATTCACTATCAATATGCCTTCTTGATATTAACCTTGATCACTTGGCTGAGGTAGCTAGCATTTGTGAGCTTTTTCCACATACATTTTTTTTTTAACTTATACCTACTTAACCTTTGGGAACTCAAGCAAGTTAATACAGGCTAATGGCAAGGGTTTCTACTTAGTTATCTCTATCTTCATACTTTTTCAGAGGCAGGTGCTAATCCCAATGTTTAGAGAGAGAGGCTAATAACTAGTAGGAAAGGAAAGTAAGATTGCTATACAAATGGGGTGAGTCATGGAAGCGGAGGTGGCCTAAATTTATCACTTTAATTTATTCTTATTTGACCCCAGTGTCTTAGTCCATTTGAGCTGCTCTATCAAAATACTATAAAATGGTTAATTTACAAGCAACAGACATTTACTTTTCACAGTTCTGAAGCTTGAGATGTCCAAGATCAAGGCACCAGCAGATTCAGTGTCTGGCAAAGCATGCTTACTTATAGACACAGCCTTCTTCTGTAGCCTGAAATTGTGAAAAAGGCAGGGACGCCTCTGGAACCTCTTTTCTAAGGGTACTAAACTCATTTATTGGGGTTTATCGTCATGACTTAATCACTTCCCAAATATCCCATCTCTTAACATATTGCATTGGTGATTAAGTTTCAACATATAAATTCTAAGTGGACTTAAACATTCAGACGATAAAACCCAATAAAACAGACAGAGATTAATACTATGAACAAAATGCAATCAAGAAAAATTAGTAAATGTAAAAATGTACAACTGTTCAACGATTCAGGAGGTACTCTATATATTGAGAGCCTACTGTGAGGTAGCCATAGTCTTCTTTACTGGAGTCAACATGACAGGAATAATTAAACATTCTGAAAGACATTAACAATCAAAACACAAACAAACCTCAAGGACTTGGTTTTGACATTCTAATTCTTAACTACTTATGTAGACTACAATCAAAAAGACTAAACAGGATCATCCCTCACATTCCTTAGAAAACCACAATTTTTGAGAGCACAAGAAAGGCTTTGTGCAGAACAGAAACATAATGTGATATAGCAAAGAAAGAGTAAAGAAAATGCAAAAAATTCCTTGTGAAGGAAGTCTACTGTGCACTTCTTACCAACTCATCTGAGTCCAGTATGATAGAGCAGCCATGAACACAAATTACATAAAGTGAGATTTTTATCTACAGATAGGCTACAAGGGACAACAGAAGCCTAGCATTCATTGGAAGCTGTACATGCATCACTTGCAACACAGATTAAGGCCCTTGGGAAGCAACCTGCCCTGGGTTTTATACCCCAGAGTAACAGGATTTGCTGAGTAAAAGCAGTGAAGGACATCATTTTGCTTCTAGGGATGACTGAAACAGAGCTCAGGCTGTTCTTCTGGCTGGCCCCTCTCCACCTCAGGACATTGCATTACTAGTATATTCTACAGTTATTTTTGGGAACTGGAAGCTTTCAGGAAAGGAGGGAGAACTAGGTTGGTCCAAAGCCGTTATCCTCTAAAATCTACAGCAGGATTAATTGAGCTAGTATAGAGTGTAGAAGATTTTTTAAAAAGAAAGAAAGAAAGAAAGAAAGCCCACAACAGACCTTAAAAAAATAATTTGTAATAAAATAAGCTGAGATGTTGGCATGTTGAACAAGTTCACCAAGTGATCACACAAACATGAAATCATCAGACCTCCTTGAATGAGTTCCCATATATAGAAACCATAAGAAATAAGAAATAAAATTGAAAAGAGATGAAAAAGAGAAAGAAAGGAATGAAGACATGATTTGCTTATTTACTATTAACAGAAAAACTCATAACTCCCAAGTATTTAAAAAGTAGCCAGGAAAAGAAAAACACAAACTTTTTTCATGTAATAGTAAATGTGTGTATGTTCCCTAAGGTGGTTTAAGTGCATGTTAAATCATGGCCTATTTTATTATTTAAAAAATAGAAGCTGGGCTCGGTGGCTCAGCTTGTAATCCCGTGCCTTTGGGAGGCTGAGGTGAGTGGATTGCCTGAGCCCGTGGGTTCAAGACCCGCCTGGGCAACTTGGTGAGACCTCATTTCTACAATAAACCAAAAATTAGCCGGGTGTGGTAGCGCGTGCCTGTAGTTCCAGCTACTGGAAGGCTGAGGAGGAAGGATCGCCGGAGCCCAGCAGGTCGAGACTGCGGTGGCTGGGAGTGACTACTGCACTCTAGTCTGGGTGACAGAGTGAGACTCCAACTCAAAAAAAAAAAAAATTGAGATATATAAATTCAGTGGGCAAATGAATGTTACATTCTAAAAACGAGAAAAGAAAATGCACAGCTAATTTATTATATGAAAGTGTTAGTATAATCTTCTCAATTTAAATTTAAGTATATATAATTCGTGATGGAAAATTAAAAACAAAAATAGTTCTAAGCCAGGTGTGGTGACTCAAGGCTGTAATCCCAGCACTTTGGGAGGCCAAGGAGGACTGCCAGAACTCAGGGGTTCGAGACTAGCTTGGGCAATTTTGTGACCTTGTCTCTACAATAAATCAAAAAATAAGCCAGGCATAGTAGCACGCACCTGTAGCTCCAGCTACTTGGAAGGCTGAGGTGGAAGGATCATCTAAGCCCAGCAGGTCAAGGCTGTGGTGGCCATGAGCGTGCCACTGCACTCCAGCCTGGATGTCAGAATGAAAGACTGACTCAAAATAAAAATAATAATAATAAATAGTGCTTCAAAAGATGTCTAAATATGAAATCATGAAGGGGCCAACAGTTTATGTGTGATTATTCAAATAAATAATTTCATTAATTCACTTTATTGATTTTACTGATGACTGAAAGTTCTTATAAAAGTGTATATTGTTACACTCCAGCATATATTGTATTCTTCAAACTGATGATATCTCTTTAAAGTGAACTGAGTAACCTTTTCAAGTTCAGCATGCCTATTTATTCCTACACCTTAGCCGATATCAAGACTCTTGGTTAGGTCTTTCTCTTGCACTTTTCCCCCCTTCAAATGAATCTCATCCATGCCAAACTTTGTCTTCCAAATGAGAACTAGTTACCCTTGCCTCAAGATTTGGCCTCAGCTACTTCTTTAAGGCCATCCTTAATTTTTGTCAGAAAGCATTTACTAAGTTCTGATTCTGAATCAATTCCAGATTCCTCTAGTCTAATGCTCTTATTCTTTCTCAAAGCAACTGACAGTGGCAGGTTCTGAACTAAGTGACAAAAATGAAAATATCTAATTACTAGCAGCACCTGCAAGAATAAGTTAACTTTTATAAACCTCATATTTCTCATCAGAAAAACAGAGATAATAATGTTGCATTGCAGGATTTAATGAAAATTACATAAGACAATACATGTGATATTAGTAACTCAGTGCATGACACTAACAGAAGATCAAGAAGTAGCGGAGATTATTATTATTGGTACAAAGCAAAAATATTAAGGATTTGTAGTTTTGTTGGATGTCTTTATGTGTTACTGAATTATCTCTCAAGCAATATGTAAACAAGTTTTTGTTTCCTTGTCTTTAAAACTTAGTACTGCAGTTCTGGATGTAAAGCAAAGTCTCACTTCATCATTTGATCTCACAACAAGAACTGCAATTAATTCTCATATTATATTTATATGATCAGAACTGGGATATTTCCAAACAACGTAAGTCACAAGCCACATGATTCAAGGACCATCTTATGCTAGCATTGGTTAGGGATAGAGGTGTAGGTTAACACTACAGATTCCTATATCAAACCCTAAAACTACTGAATAAAAATGTCCCAAAATAGAACCTGGAATTCTGAATTCATAAAATATATATAAGGTGAATGTTGATACACTGCTTGACATATAGTTTTATATGACTGACCTTGTGCCTAGTCATTACCTACAGAAAAAGTGGACTCCTGAAACCAGAAAGTGATTGGCAGAGACAAAAATACAAGCCAGTTTCTAACTTCCAAAGTTGTGCTCTTTTTTAACTCTATGATAGTCTCTAAGCGACAAGTTATTTGTAATATATAGAGCTGTCTAAAGATAGTCACAATGTAATTTTTAGGGGTAGTATCACATAGATGATGGAAATGTTACCTTATGAATTTCATCATTTTAAACGGTCAAGAGTAGGATGAAGGGAGTGAGGCACTTTAGGTGCAAAATGTAAAGGAACACCAATAAAACTTAGTAATTGAGATATGTTTATACTTTTAATGATATTTAATTAAATTTTGTAAACCAAAATTAATGTAAAGATGAGAAAAATATCAAAATGTTTGATGCAAATTCTAATATGATTTGGTATGGCACTGATTCTAAAGTAAATACTAGTTAAAATTTGTGGGTTATTCAAATGATACATGAATGAGAAAATAGACCCTTGCCTATGAGGAATTTAAATTTTTTCTTAGAAGCAGAAAATTCAGCATAACTGAAGAAGTCTTTATTGTATCTTAATTACTAAGACTGTCCATTGTGGGCAGAATTGTGTATCCCTGAGGCATATAAATTGAAGCCATAACTCCCAGCATTTTCAGATACTAAAATTATTTGAAAATAGGGCCTCAAAACAGATAATTAAATAAGATGAGGCATTTAGAGTCAGCTCTGGTCCAAGCTGACTAATGTCCAAGCAGAGGAAATGAGAGCACACAGAAAGAAATATTAGGAAATATTAAGGATGCACATACATAGAGCAAGGCCCAAGTAAAATCTTAACAAAAATCCAACTATCTGTAGGCCAAAGAGAGATGTCTCAAAAGAAACCAAACCTGAAAACCATTTGATCTTGGACTTTCTGCCTCCAAAATGATGAAAAAATAACCTTTTGCTGGTTAAACCACATGGTCTATGTGTTTTGATTTTGGCAAAACTAACATACTAATAAAATGCCTGTTAATGGTGATTTTAGTGGTTGTTCTCATTTCAGGATGTAGTGACCCTTGAACTCTTGGAAATGGTGGTAATATTTGGCCAAGGGGAAGGCATAGAATATAGAAAAAAGAATTTGCCAGGTTGACAAATATTGATTATGTGAATGAATAAAATTAATAAAGGAATAGAATTAGTGAATGCCTTCCATGAAAGTACTCTATGTATCATTGATAAGTTTATGATGAGCAATTCAAATATGACACCTGATTTATAAAATTAAATGTAATTTTTTTTTCTTTTTTTAAACTATTTTATTTTAAAGATATGGGTACAATTCAGGGTTAAGTATACAAATGCTCATTATGTAGGTACCCTTGTTGATGAGGAGTGTTCCCCCTCCCCTGGAAGAATCCCACATCCCGCTACTACTAATCCCACGCCCCCCACCGGCAATTTCCCACTACTGGCAATCATTTTCTTTCTTTCTTTTTTTGAGTTGGAGTCTCACTCTGTCGCCCAGACTGGAGTGCAGTGGCCACTCCCGGCCACCGCAGCCTCGACCTGCTGGGCTTAGGCGATCCTTCCACCTCAGCCTTCCAAGTAGCTGGAACTACAGGCACGTGCTACCATGCCCGGCTATTTTTTTTTTATTTATTGTGGAGATGAGGTCTCACCAAGTTGCCCAGGCGGGTCTCGAACCCGCAGGCTCAGGCAATCCACTCACCTCAGTCTCCCCAAGCGAGGGATTACAGGCTGAGCCACCGAGCCCGGCTCAATTATTTTCTTATACCATTACAATAATTGTCCAAGGTCCATTTATGGGTGAGAACATATGATATTGAGTTCTTTGTTTCTGTGATAGATCACTCAGCATTATACACTCTAATTCCATGCAAGTTGCTGTGAAGGTCATAATTTTGTCCTTTTTTATGGTTGCATAATATTCCATCATGTATACGTACCACATTTTTTTAATGCAGTCCACTTTTGATAGACAGGACAGTTGGTTGCATGTGTTTGCAATTGTGAACAATGCTACAATAAACATGCATGAGCAGATATCTTTTTCATACAGTGATTTGAGTTCATCTGGGTATATTCCCAATAGGAGGACTGCAGGGTTGTAAGGAAGGTTGATTTTAGACCTTTTAGGAATTGCCACACTGTTTTCCACAGAGGATGTACTAGTTTATACTTCCACCAACAGAGTAAAAGTGTTCCTTTTTCCCCACATCTTCTTCAGCAACTGTCGTTTTTTGAGTTATTGAAGATGGCCATCCTGACTGGAATTAGATGGTATCACAGGATGGTTTTAATTTGCATTTCTTTGATGACTACTGAGGATGAGAGTTTTTTCATGTATCTATTGGCTGCTCATATGTCTTCTTTTGAGAAGTGCTTATGCATATTTTTTGCCCACTTAGTAACGGAGCTGTTTGTTTTTTTTCTTTTTGGCATGTTTGAGTTCTTTGTAGATCCTAGATATTAGGCCTTTGTCAGATATACAGTTGGCAAATATTTTTTTCCCAGTCCATGGGCTGTCTCCCTGCTTTCTTAATGGTTTCTTTGGCTTTGTAGAAGCTTGTCAGTTTGATGAGGTCCCACTTGTCTATCTTATCTCTTTATGGCATGGGCACTTGGGGTTTTGATCAGAAATTGGTTGCAAGCTCCTATTTCCATAAGGGTGCATCCCTGCGTTTTCTAAGGTTCTTATAGTTTGAGGTTTTTTCATTTTGCTCTTTGATCCATTTAGAGTTGATTTTTGTGTATGGCGATAGGTAGGGGTCTTGTTTTAATTTTCTGTATGTGGTCAGCCAGTTTTCCCAGCACCATTTACTGAACAAGTTCTCCTTTCCCCAGTGGTTGTTAGTGGAGGCTTTGTTAATGATGAGTTGGCTGAGAAATTGAGGTTTTGTTTCCAGAATCTCTATCCCGTTCCATTGGTCTATATGTCTGTTCTTATTCCAATACCAGGCTCTTTTGATTATTGTAGCCTTATAATAAAGTTTAAAGCCTGAAAGCATGATACCTCCCATTTTGTTTCTAATGCTGAGGAATGTTTTGCTTTCCTTAATAACGTTTTATTTTATTTTGCTTATTTTAAAAATGCTGCATTTAATACATATAACATACAAAATATGTGTTGATCAACTGCTTATGTTATCAGTAAGGCTTCCAGTCAACAGTAGGCTATTAGTAGTTAAGTTTGGGGGAAGTTAAAAGCTATAATGGATTTTTGACTGCACAGGGGCAATGGTAAGAGACTCAACAGAAATAAGGAAAGGATACATGAAATCTGAAACAATTGTAAATTTCTTCCTGGAAGAGGGGACCAAATGATGTTGCTCATCACATTTCAAGCCAGAGAAACTTTTAATGGGATAAAGAACAGTTACCATCTGACTACTCTGGGTCATATCTCGGTCAAGCCACTTGAAAATGCAATAATCTTTTTGCTAAAACCTAAGTTGCTTAGGACAGGTGTCCTTGTTAGCACCATAGACATCAAAGGACTTGGCCCTGTGTCTTCTGAGTTATCCACAAGAGATGGCACCAGTATGGAACTTCAGCATCAACCGACTATGGCAAGAAGGAACAGAAACCACACTGACATCTCTATAGTGCTCAACTTAATTTTGGAAATAGTTCAATATAGATCAGGATTAAATTATGATGAATAATCTAACTGACCTTGGTGTGTTTTACTCTATTTTTTATCATTTTATTTTTATATTTTATTTTTAATTCCCTTTTATTACTCAAAAAACCCAATTTACTTTGCAAGGCATATTTTTAAGCACTTTACAAATCTTAGCTCATTTTCTCTTCATATTAACCTTATGAAAGAAGTGCCACTATTAACCCCATTTTACAGATGAGGATATTAGCAGTAGTGTGTCTACGGTTTCTAAAAGACTTTCTAAAATTTGTAAAATAACAAGATTCAAACAGACTCTAGATTTCTCTGAAAAATGACCTTGAGTTGGAGTCTCACTCTGTCGCCCAGGCTGGAGTGCAGTGCTCAGCCACCACATCTTCGACCTGCTGGACTCAGGCAATCCTTCTGTCTCAGCCTTCTAAGTAGCTGGAATTACAGATGTGCACTACCACACCCTGCTAGAAAAATGACATTTTAAAACACAAACAAGTAAACAGTATTCTTATCACATCAAACAAGCCCCAAAATCTAGAGGTAAGTGTATTTTTTAAAAGCCCTTATAAAGCCAAATCCTGGTTATTTTAATGGTATATATTTCAACCCAAATGTAGGCAAGTTAGGTACAATTTCAATTGACTTTAATATTTACTGTGCAATTCCAGCATTCTTTCTTTCTCTCTCCCCCCACCCCATCTTTGTTTTTATCTCCCTATGTCTCATTTCTCTCTGACTCCCTCTAAGAAGTAATTATTAGATGACTCTTCTCCCTCTGATAAACTGCAGGAGTTAATAAAGAGACGGGTGAAGAAGAGTACCCAATATGAAAGAATTGACTTCAAAGGCACAGCACATCAAACTGACTTGCCAGGAAACTGTGAAATCTTGCTGAGTTGAGCTGGCCAGGCCCCGTTCTCCCCTCACTGCCTGGCTCAAACCACCACTCAGGAACTACTCAGGGATGGAAGGGATTTCATAGCTTAAGCAGGCTGCATCCATCTGTACCAGCTGGGGAGAGTGATAGATACATACCAGGTGTTACATCTTTTATTTTGATTAGATAAATGTTCTCAATAGATAGCACTGAATAATATTATCACCTAATTCTCCTGGGGTTTCTTTCTCCTTCTTGAAGTATTTGACGGTAGTTTTCAAATTAGGTAGCATAAATGCACTGAAGATTTGTGCCAGTGTAGTCTAATGTGTTGAGTGAATAAGACTTAAGGATGAATAATCTGTGATGTCAACAAAAGTATATTATTTGAGCTTCAACAACATGTGTTACAGGAAAGAAAAGGAATACACTTGAAAGATCCTATCATGCTACAAGACCAAATACCTTTGTTCTTAAAATTGGGCAGTGTTGAAAATACAACAAATATCCAGATGGAAACTGAAAGGTTCTGATTGTCACATCTATTATTTCAAACATATGGACTTATGCTGTCATATAAATAACACATTTAAATATCTTGCTTTGTCACTTTTTATCTATATCTTAGCTGCACTGTAACTACAACCTCAAAGTTATTTGAGTTTATTTCCCTCCTTAATATCAAGGATTGTTGTACATTTATTTCTCTTTCCATGTCTCAGCCCAAATCCTGCCCAGAAGAGGGATGGGTGAAAATTGCCTGAATAAGAGATGATGAATAACAAAGAAAAAAGTTAAGAAAATCCTTTGTGTGTAATTTTTTCACAACTTGAAGTTGATGCCAAAGACATTGTTTTGGTAGTCTTTGTCCAATTCTAGCAAAAACAGCCTCCAAAAATGTATATTTTTGCTAACTATTTACTTTGCATTTTATCTTCCAAAGAAATTGAATTTGATTTATAGATGAGTACTAATAACAAAAGTCTATATTACTTCTTATTCAGTCTATGAGCTAACTGATTCCACAGTACAACCAGGGTAACAGAAAAGAACCTGGGGACAAAATATCTTTTCCATCTCTTTAAAGACTATAACATATGATTGACCTGTAGTCAATGTCATGTTTAAGAAACTTAGAAAAATTCAACATTAGACTTAGAGTGCTGTCATCATTGTTTCGCCTGCTGCTAAAACCCATATTTTTCTAAACCTCCTACAGTTTTGGACATGCAGGGCTATCTACAATAGAGATTTACTTTTTAACATGCTCAGAAACTGTAATAAACCTTTGCTATTGTCACCTGCAAAGCTCAGCAGCTAGTACAGGCTGTTTCTCCTCCTTTGCCTCCTGCAGGAGGTACCTCTGCTTCAGGGTAGGTGCAGGATACAGAGTGTATAGAACTTGCATGTGATCTACAGGGTCAGCCACTTCAATTGATGGCAGGTTATAGATGGCATTTCTCATCTGAGTGGGAGAAGAGTGTTACCTTTAGTGAAAATACTCTACTAGTCAGAGCTAATCAACTTAGAGCACCAAGCCTGAAATCTAAAGAAAAGCATGCTGTGAATTCAGTAGGGAAAAAAAGATTCTTTTTTTTTTTTTTTTTTGAGTTGGAGTCTCACTCTGTTGCCCAGACTGGAGTGCAGTGGCCGCTCCCGGCCACCGCAGCCTCGACCTGCTGGGCTCCAGCAATCCTTCCGCCTCAGCCTTCCAAGTAGCTGGAACTACAG